>OZ026547.1:4024594-4037094 GCA_964020155.1 Chondrilla cf. caribensis
GTACGTGTGTATGCGTGTGTGTGTGCATATTTATTTGCGTGATTGTGTACGTATGTATATGTTTGTGTGTATGTTCGTGTTTGTGTGTATATGAACATGTGTGTGTGGGTGCATTTGTACGTATGTATATGTTCGATTAAGTGTATTTACTATTGTGTGTTTCAGTATGTAAATGTGTGTGTCTGTACGTGTTTTTGTGTGCGTATGTAAATGTGTGTTTGTGTGTGACTGTGTGTGTGTGCATATGTTAAAATGCGTATGATTACGTAGTTTGTGTGAATTAGTTTTAGTACGTGTGTTTGTGTGTGTGCGTATGCTTGAATGTGTTTGTATGTTTTAGTTCAAGCATGGATGTATGCCCGCGCGTTTGTGTGTGTGCTATTGTACATGTATGTGTGTGTGTGTGTGTGTGTGCATTTGTACATGCGAGTTTGTGTGTGTGTTTTATACTTTGTACGTATGTGTGTAGTGTTGGTGTGTAATTGTATTGTTTTCGTGTGTGACTATGTATGTGTGTGTATGTGTGTAATTGGGTGTTTGTTCTTGGTCGCTGTGTAGCCATCTTCTTAACATTTGAAAAATAGAGGATGTGATTACACAAAATTGTTGCGGAGGCGGATTATCTAATTGAGAGTTTTCATTTATAATTAAACCATACAAATGAATTCATGCAGTAAATTGACGGCAGATACACGGGTTTGGCGTATAAAGCGGTGGCGACTTAACTAGAATTCACTGTATACCCGCCTTTTTGTGTTGGTGTGTATATGTATATGTGTGAGAGACTTAATGAACGTGTTTGTGTGTGATTTGTGCATGTGTTTTTCAAGATTACATAAGTATGTGTTTGTGTAATTTCATGTGTTTTTGTGTGTTTGTGTTTTGTTAACATAAGAATTTGTTATGAGTGTAACTGTTATATGGGTGGATAATGAGTGTCCATGTATATATTTTTGTGCATATGTATATGCCTATGAGTGCGTGTTTCTGTGTACGTGAAGTTTTATATGCATGTTTGTGCAATTACTTGTTTGTGAGTGGATGTGTGCATTTGTGTTGTGTGTGTTTGTGTGTGTGTATACATATTGAAGTGCATGGGCTTGACTATTGTCCGTATATGTACGTTGTGTTTGTGTGTGTGTGTGTGAGTGTGCGTATGTATATGTTTGAGTGTGTGTGTGTGTATGCGTAAGTATGTTTTTGAGAGTAAGAAAGTGTTTTTTGTGTGTGCATGTTTGTGTTTGTGAATACCTGTGTATGTGTTGTGTGTTAGTGTGTAGAGGGCATTGGACGAATGTGAAAAATGTGTAGATGTGAATATGAGTGTTCACAATAATAATATATTTACATTTGTTTTGAAAATGTAGGTTTATTTTGATTATATGTGTGCTTGAATTGTTTGGACATGTCAATGTTTATTCTTAATTGCCTATTAAAAAAAAATATTGTTTTTTTGTGTATTTTTTGTGGGGTACCTGGTAGTTGTATTATGTGTGTTGTTACGTTATTGAAAGTTCACTTAAAATAATTTTTTTGGCAGCATTAATACTTCAGATTGGACAATTAAATAATATAATGCATATATCTTTTGATATCTTTTAATAATTTTTATATTTCATATCACTATTTGAATTGCTTAAAATTTTTTTTTTTAATTTTTTTAATTTTTTTAAAATTTTAATTTTTGATTAATTAATTATTTTATTAATTTTTATTAATATTTTTTTTTCTTTTTATTATAAATTAATATATTTTAATCACTTAATTAATGAATAAATTAATTTTCAGTAATTAAAAAAAACCCATGAATATATCATTACTATTTTCAATAGATTAGTTTGTTCAAAAATGTAATGTTTTCACAAATAAATTTATCATTTTTATAATCACTTTCATTTTAAGTCGTTATGTGAAATTTATTCATGCATGTATATCTGTCATTCAGCATTTATTTCATGAATTATATGCTTATTACTATATGCACAATTTATAGTTGTCCATAATGCTATTGTCTTTGTTGAATAGAAATATATGCAGCTATAGGCAGATTGTATATTTATTTTTCAACTGAACATTTACCCTACTCAACAAAGAAAACAATGATTAGTGATGCATCATAAAAATTAACATTTATTCTGATAAAAAAAAATTAATAATCAAAATCTATCAAAGTTGCTTTAAAGGAAATGTTCATTTAAGATAATCCTGCTTAAAATGGGAGAATAATCAAGCTATGAAAACAATTCATTTCAATTGATCATAATTAAAATAAAATTCATTATAACGACTTTAGAATCTTAGCACATTCCTATATTCTATACGCAAGTAGGAAGATCAATTTAGCTTAAAGACCAATGAAAATGCTTGTCGGCTATCCACACCAGTTGCAAAAGTTCGCTGTTAGCCTGAAAGAACTTTAGAGGCAATGAGAATCTCATCGACTCAATCATGGTCTACAAGAAGAATAAAGGCAGACACATGGATTTAAATGAAGAATAAAAATTACAACTTACAGGATTTTGTCTACCACGTAATCAAACCAAAATCGATGTGGCCATAAAATCTATTTTCGTCTAAAGTTAGACAAGCTATATATGTTTACACATGTACATACACACATACCTTAGTATTTCTGCTACATACACCATAGCTGCCACTATGACAACCACGGCACCTCCAACTACTGCATATAGGGCGAGATATTCTCCAGGTTCTTTGGGTGACAATGTGAGGGTAACTGTAAAGGGGAGTAGTTGTAGTCAAAACTTCATCAGTAAAAAAAGCACTTGGCAATCAAGTCACTTAAATTGCTCACCCTATACATTAACAGACCATACAAATTTCCTGTCAACAACATTAGCAGGGGAGGATGCAGGGAAGTATGCAGCAATAAGCAAAATTGCCATCCCTTGACTACATAACTATTAATCAATTTAGAAGCATTGTTGAGACATTGAATGTAATCAATAATAGAGTAACTGACCATTTGCTTTAATACCTTTGTAACTTGAACTGAGAACTCCGTAGGTCATACAAGGTTCAACTTCTGTGAACACAACACTCAAGTTAGCGGTGCTAACACTTTCTCCACCAAAACAAATGGATGGAGCGTACGAGACGATGTAAATTGGGGATCCTCTAACATCTGTTAACGAAAGCGAATCCAGGAAACCTGTACTTCATCCATGCATATGAAAGAAACTGTTACATTTTTGACTGGTATTGTAGGAACTGTACTGCAATCAAGAAGCAAAATCCCAGTATATGTAAGAGAGTATGTATAGATACATGTTGGTAAGGATCCATTGTTTAGAAGTGTGAGTAAGACAGTAACATGATAAATACATAGCTAAAAGTAACTATTGCCTAAATTAAAAGTTTAAATATTTAGACTAGATCCTTCCTTCTTCCAGAGTGAAGAATGCAACAGAAAATGGTACAAATTCTTCAACTGAGGTCGTTGCTGATTTTGTATCCTTATATGGAAAATATCTAGCTGGAAATGATAATATGGGAGAGATTGAGGATAATGCATGGCATAGAAGGACAGTCACGCGAACTCACCCAATCCCCCCTGAGTGAAATGAGTGTCATTTTTGGATGTGTGGTTTGATAGTGGTACATTTTTGCTGGCACTTTCCTCAAATTTACCATACGTCACAGACTACTACTCTATGACCCCATTTGCTTTGTCTGGTTCACAGATGTTAATGCTATTTTCAGAATTAATATTGTAGGTCAGGCGGATAAAGGCTTAGTTTCTGAATACGTTATAGGAAAGAATTGAATATCAAATTCCATATTCAGTGCAATCTATCTCATATGCTAACAATTTATTAACTACACATGAATATACTCTTACCAGGTACACTCAGTCCTCCCTCATTACCATTACTGAAATGGTGTACTCTTCATATGGATAAAGACCAGTGAGGGTCAGGATAGATTCTGAAGTAGTCGTACTATTCCGTCCAGTCAGTGTAGAGATGTTTCACTGACTGTAAACGCCCATCTCAGTAGCTGCAATACACGTGTCACGACATCTGGTTTCAGATCTTCTCTTCCTCAGTAACTGATATTTTGAAGGAAGATTTCTGGCACTGTCCTAATCCACCATCAAAACTGCAGGTATTTGAACACATTAGTACTGTCATGTGAGTAAGAGGTCATGTACATATGTTATGCATGTATTGAATGAAGTGAAAAAGATTTGACAGACAGGGTAGACTACATAATGTGCAATAAATATTGTCACAATTAAATAATCTAAAGTATTCAGCATCTGCATAGGAACACAGTTTGAGTGATACCATTGGTCAAAAATGGACTGGATTCTTTTCTCGTTTTTTCTACAGGTGTTTCACATCTCATACATAGGTATTTGTAGGTCGGAAGAGAGTTTAGTTTACTGTCTCCAAATCGTAACTGATGTAGACAAATAGCACATTTGGTCTGTACATACTGTAAAGAACCGTCCATAATATCCCATCAATGTCATCAGCAGTATTGAGGATATTGTAGAAATAAGGAAACATAAGGTAAATGAGGGTCCTTATACCTTCTGAATTGTACTGCGGTCGGTTTCAAAATTGATTCATGCAACCTTTTAAAATGTCATCTTTTCTACATATCAAAGTGCCTACGTGTGTACATTGACTAAAGGACGCATGTACTGAGTTGATTTTTCTCTCTAACCCAATAATTAACCGTAGCGTTTTAGTCTACAACAAAATCAAATTGTGCATGTAAGTTTGGACTGTTTGTTGTGCTGAATCCTAAGGCCACTAAGTCATCACCATTTAAGTGGATAACATCTACCAAGCATGGTTTCTCTACTTAAGTGTTATACAGCAAATAATCATTAGGCAACATTTGGTGTTTTAGTATACTAATAGACTCAAACTTAAACTTATTATACCATCTCATACTGTCAAATCTTACAAACTGCACATAATCACAGACATTGTTCTTACTCTTGACTGTTATCTTCAAAATAGAAACATCATAAAAGTTTACCAGACTATACTCCCGTTGGTCACAGCTTCTGTACGGCTTTAAGTTTCTTTTTCCTGGCAAATCACACTGTCAATGCACCATCCTCTCCAAATATCATTGAGATAACTTCATCCAATTGAATGTCTTAGCCCTCATACGTGCAACATTATGCCATTGCAATTTGATGTACTGTATCCAGACATTGAAATATTTGAGCAAATCTGTGAAGAAATGTAAAAAAAAACTGAAAACCGATAAATATTCACGCTATCATGACATATTGGTAAGTTAATAGGCACTTTCCATATCTGCTAACAACACAAACCTTGCTAATATACACAGCGAGAAACACAACATTTGTAATTCTAGTCTAGTAAGCAGTTAACACAAATTAAACATACCTCAGCCTCATATGATCATCCACAAAAGCTGTGTGCAGCTTCATGCAGAAGAAGAATGGAGTGTTTCAGTCTTACGTCTCTTCATATTCACCGAATTACTGTGCACATGTACCAACGATGCTTCAGCTACTCTTGCATTACTAGAAGGAGTACACCTGAAGATTTGATGTTGTGGAGGAGCAAAAGATTAGCGTGAAAACCAACATAGACTATCAATACCACAGGTTACTCAATCAAATCAACTTCACTGTTCAACCAATGTCTGTAAATACCTGTACTTAAATACATTCCTCCCATTTAGAATCTGTCTTGCTGCTGTTACTTCACTGCATGGTGTTTCTATGTTGAAGATAGCAAAGTCAAGAGTAAGTGTGTATGACTCATTGGCATCATCCGTAGTGTTGGTGTGCTGTGGGCTATATGGCCACATTTATCACAGTTGAAGCACTCAGCATCCTTGAATGAACAATTCTTGGGGGAATGAAATCGACCACACTTGTAGCACCGCTCTCTGACTGGAAAACTCGTCATCTTATCATTGGAGACTGCTCAAAACTGTCCGTTTTCCCCTGTGGATCGCTACTAAGCTCAATCTGTCGATAGTGGACGGAGTGTGCATTGCGCTCAGTGGTTTTGTATGCTTGGCACAAATCAGTGAGATCCCTCTATGCTTCAGCTACTCTTGCATTACTAGAAGGAGTAGACCTGTAGATTTGATGTTATGGAGGAGCAAAAGATTAGTGTGAAAACCAACATAGCACAGTTGAAGTGCTCAGCATCCTTGAATGGGCAATTCTTGGGGAAATGAAATCGACCACACTTGTAGCACCGCTCTCTGACTGGAAAACTCGTCACCTTATCATTGGAGACTGCTCAAAACTGTCCGTTTTCCCCTGTGGATCGCTACTAAGCTCAATTTGTCGATAGGGGATGTCGTGTGCATCGCGCTTAGCCGTTTCCAACGTTTGGCACAAATTGAATGCCTTCTTAAAGGTGAGATCCGTCTCTGCTAAAAGTCTCCTCTGTGGTCGTGTGTCCCGTAGTCCACGTACGCGTACTAGTCGATCCCGTAGCATATCGTCCAGTATATCCACCAAATTGTAATGTGCCGCAAACCTTCTCAATGCTAACACATATTCTGAAGTGGTCTTCATTGGTCCCTGACCCCTAGAATGAAAATGAAACAGCTGTACGATGGTTGACGGCCTAGGGTTCTTGTGTCGATTAATTCCACCAAATGCTCAAAAGACCGCTCCGACGGCTTGCCTGGTGCCACCAAATCCTTGATGAGCTGGTATAGACTGGGTCCACATACGCTGGGTAAAAATGCTCGCCGTTTATCTTCTTGATGTCGTTCGCTATGAAGTACCGCTCCATCCGCTCGGCGTACGACAACCAATCTTCTTTGGCCTCATCGAACTCTGCAAAAGTGCTCGCTATTCTGTTCCTGTTATATCCTCGTCGCCAAAGATGTTACGAATTGATAAAAGCTAGCTGTCCTACTGCCAATGAAATGATCATGGTTCACACAAAAGCTAACTGGTTCATTCTTAGGCAAGCTTATATAGATAATAAAATGACAACTTGTGATTTGAATTCACTTAGTTTTTATTGTAAGTTCACAATTAGCTCATAACAGTTTAATGTTCTGGGTCAGGATACAACAAAAACACAGGTTAGATGTCTTCGGGTGTCTTTGCTTGCTTGTGGTCCTTGCAAATGTACTTTCGCATGTATATATGGATGTATGATTCATAATTGTGCATGTCAATGTATTTAGTAAGCTATGAAGACCTGCAAGCCCGCGGTGTGCAGCTTGAAGTGAAGGTGGCCAAGCTGGAAGAAGAGAATGGTTGCATACGAATCAAATTTGATCTGAAAATGTCATGGTAGCTAAAGGTAATCCGGCCAGATTATGTACATATAATTATTATTGTTCGAAGTTAACACGAGGTTTCGCGTTGCTACGGTACAGGAGTATTCTTATCCCCTGCCATTCCAATTCCTTTCGAGCAGAAATACTATGTATTCTACATGCAACGGCCACAAGTTAGCCCCAAGTACGAATGAAGATAATCCCAAAATATGTCCGATGTTCGTTCGAAAATCTTTCGAAGATATCTCCCTACGTTCCAAGTTAGCTCAGAGTACGTTCGATGTTCTTTACGGAATTAAGTTCACTTCGCAATGGAAACATAATAAGGTAAGTAACACGCACACACACCAAACCACACGCACACACACACATACGCACACACAAACACACACACACACGTACACACAAACACACACACACACACATCATCATCATCATGCGTATATGTGTATGAGTGTGTGTATTATATAGTATTTGTGTGTGTGTGTGTGTGTGTGTGTGCAAGTGCGCCTTTATGTCTGTGTGTGTCTGTGCGTATCTGTGTGTGTGTGTGTGTGTGTGTGTGTGTGTGTGTGTGTGTGTGTGTGTGTGTGCGTGTGTGTGCGTGTGTGTGTGTGTGTGTGTGTATGTGTGTGTGTGTGTGTGTGTGTGCAAGTGCGCCTTTGTGTCTGTGTGTGTCTGTGCGTGTCTGTGTGTGTGTGTGTGTGTGTGTGTGTGTGTGTGTGTGTGTGTGTGTGTGTGTGTGTGTGTGTGTGTGTGTGTGTGCAAGTGCGCCTTTGTGTCTGTGTGTGTCTGTGCGTGTCTGTGTGTGTCTGTGCGTGTCTGTGTGTGTGTGTGTGTGTGTGTGTGTGTGTGTGGATGTGTGTTGGTGTAAGTGCATGTAGTAGGGGCTTTTATGACTGTTGTGTCATGTGTCTTGTACTCAATGTAAGTTTCCACATTGCTTTGTTTATGCAGTATATTTGACTATTCATACTGAATCATTGCCTGTCAACCAAACCTGTGTGTGTGTGTGTGTGTGTGTGTGTGTGTGTGTGTGTGTGTGTGTGTGTGTGTGTTAACCAGGAGTGTGTATTAACCAAGAGTGTGTACTAACCCTGAGTGTGTAATAACCAGGAGTGTGTGCTAATCAGGAGTGTGTACTAACCAGAAGTGTGTGCTAACCAGGAGTGTGTTCTAACCAAATGTGTGTGCTAACGAGAATGTGTGCTAACTTGGAGTGTGTATAGGTCAGGAGTGTGTGTGTGTGTGTGTGTGTGTGTGTGTGTGTGTGTGTGTGTGTGTGTGTGTGTGTGTGTGTGTGTGTGTGTGTGCAAGTGCGCCTTTGTGTCTGTGTGTGTCTGTGCGTGTCTGTGTGTGTGTGTGTGTGTGTGTGTGTGTGTGTGTGTGTGTGTGTGTGTGTGTGTGTGTGTGTTAACCAGGAGTGTGTATTAACCAAGAGTGTGTACTAACCCTGAGTGTGTAATAACCAGGAGTGTGTGCTAATCAGGAGTGTGTACTAACCAGAAGTGTGTGCTAACCAGGAGTGTGTTCTAACCAAATGTGTGTGCTGACGAGAATGTGTGCTAACTTGGAGTGTGTATAGGTCAGGAGTGTGTACTAACCAGGAGTGTATAATAGCCAGAAATGTGCACTAACCAGGATGACAAGATCGCAAGATGTACAGACGAGACCCTCTCAACACACATAACTCACAGGATGTACAGACCCTCTCAACACACAGAACTCACGGGATGTACAGACCCTCTCAACACACATAACTCACAGGATGTACAGACCCTCTCAACACACAGAACTCACAGGATGTACAGACCCTCTCAACACACAGAACTCACAGGATGTACAGACCCTCTCAACACACATAACTTACAGGATGTACAGACCCTCTCAACACACAGAACTCACAGGATGTACAGGCCCTCTCAACACACAGAACTCACAGGATGTACAGACCCTCTCAACACACAGAACTCACAGGATGTACAGACCCTCTCAACACACAGAACTCACAGGATGTACAGACCCGGCCCTTAATTTGAACACTCAGGACTTACAAGATGTACAGACCCAGCCTTTAAACACACTCATTTACTAACAGATATTATAATTGCAAGTTCCGTATTTATTAGGGGACCAACTTCAGACCATTGACACTTAGTGGTTCTACATTGTACTGTCTCTTCTTCACCATCAACCTCAAGACCATACACATTGCATCAGTTGGATGATGTGTACGTATGTGTGTGTGTGTGTGTGTGTGTATGCACATGTGTGTGTGTGTGTGTGTGTGTGTGTGTGTGTGTGTGTGTGTGTGTGTGTGTGTGTGTTTGTGTCTGTCTGTCTGTGTGTGTGTGTGTGTGTGTGTGTGTGTGTGTGTGTGTGTGTGTGTGTGTGTGCATGTGCGCCTTTGTGTCTGTGTGTGTGTGTGCATGTGCGCCTTTGTGTCTGTGTGTGTGCGTGTGTGTGCATGTGCGCCTTTGTGTCTGTGTGTGTGTCTGTCTGTGTGTGTGTGCATGTGCGCCTTTGTGTCTGTGTGTGTGTCTGTGTGTGTGTGTGTGTGTGTGTGTGTGTGTGTGTGTGTGTGTGTGTGTGTGTGTGTGTGTGTGTGCTTGTGTGTGTGTGTGTGTGTGTGTGTGTGTGTGTGTGGGGTCAACTCAGTGATGTCCACTATGTTGGTCCAATAGTGTCTTTTATATTCAGGCTCCCCTGAGTAACGTTCACTAGCTATGAATGGGCTCTATAGTGCACCACAGGTATCTCACATGCAGTGTGTACACCATTTGGTACATAGGACCACCTATGTCTCTCCTGGCATGTATGTACACAGCACCACTACATATGTCTCTTTCAATATGTACGTATATATAAAGTACCACTGGTGTTCCCTCAGTATGTACGTATAATATTATGTAAATGATCATCTTCACATGTTGTACTAAACCCACAATTCTCTCTTTTGTTCATGCTTTCCTAGATATGGTTCCCGTCTAAACTTGTATTATTTGTGAAAGTCTTACCCTCGGTCATACATGAGCTACGTATGTGGACTTATTGGAGTCCTTGAAGAAGAGACATCAAATGCTGAAAGATTCATACTCATCCACCTTTCAATGTCCAAGATGTTCGTCGGTGAGAGTACACATTTAATTTTCGGTACAGTTTCATTACATTCCTATAGTACACATGAAGAACACCTTTCTAAGTGACCCCATGTTATTGTTATTGTATTGCATGATCTCCTGGTTCCCGTGGGAATGTTAATACCTGTGTTTTTATACGTAGTAAACACTTTCTTTGTCACCACATTTGTAGTAAACACTTCCTTTGTCACAACTTGAGTGACCTTTGGGGAAAGTCTGTATAGCACACATACACTCATGTAATCAAACTAAAGTTGTTTGTTTGTAACACAGCAGACTGCTTGACTACAGTACATAGGCAAATGTTTCCTGTTGTCTGTCAATAGCAGACAGTGGTTTGAAACACAAGGGGACCTTTCTCCTGGATATCTTGCTCAACATTCATTATATCTAGGATTGGTCTCAAGGGTAACCTCTATATTCAGGTCTTATTCAGAACAGATATTATTCTATACCTCAAGGATGACCTTTATATCCAGACCTATTCTCAAACAGTGGATAATTTGAATAATAAAGGCAGCCTTAATATAAGTACCTAGGTGCTCTCTCC
This sequence comes from Chondrilla cf. caribensis, assembly GCA_964020155.1. Classification (NCBI taxonomy): domain Eukaryota; kingdom Metazoa; phylum Porifera; class Demospongiae; order Chondrillida; family Chondrillidae; genus Chondrilla; species Chondrilla cf. caribensis. Next base: position 4,035,557 of record OZ026547.1, read on the forward strand.
TCAATTGCACTAGTGGATTGAACTGTACACCTTACTCCTGGCTAGTACACACTCCCAGTTAGCACACACTATTGGTTAGTACACACTCCTGGTTAGTACACACTCCTGGTTAGCACAAACTCCTGGCTAGTACACACTCCTGGTTAGCACCAACACCTCGTTAGTACAAACTCCTGGTTAGCATACACTCCTGGTTAGCACACACTCCAGGTTAGTACACACTCCCAGTAAGTACACACTCCCTGTTAGCACACACTCCCAATTAGCACGCAATCCTTGTTAGTACACACTCATGGCTAGTACACACTCCGGGTTAGCACACACACTCGGTTAGCACACACTACTGGTTAGTACACACTCCTAGCTAGTAAATGTGTACTAGCTAGGTTGATACACACTGGTTAACACACACTGATTAGTACAAACTCTCAGTAAGTAAGTAAGAACAGATATTATTCTATACTTCAAGGATGACCTTTATATCCAGACCTATTCTCAAACAGAGGATAATTTGAATAATAAAGGCAGCCTTAATAAATGTACCTAGGTGTTCTATTTATTAAGGCTGCCTTTATTATTCAAATTATCCACTGTTTGAGAATAGGTCTGAATATAAAAACACCTGGCTAGTACACACTCCCAGTTAGCACACACTATTGGTTAGTACACACTCTTGGTTAGCACAAACTCCTGGCTAGTACACACACCTGGTTAGCACCAACACCTCGTTAGTACAAACTCCTGGTTAGCATACACTCCTGGTTAGCACACACTCCAGGTTAGTACACACTCCCAGTAAGTACACACTCCTAGTTAGCACACACACTCGGTTAGCACACACTACTGGTTAGTACACACTCCTAGCTAGTACATATGTACTAGCTAGGTTGATACACACTGGTTAACACACACTGATTAGTACAAACTCTCGGTAAGTACACACTACTCCTTAGCACACAGTCCCGGTTAGTATACACTCCTCCTCAGCACACACTCCTGGTTAGTACACACTCCTAGCTAAAACACACTCTTGGTTAGCACACTCTCCTGGTTAGCACACAATCCTGGTTAGTGCACACTCCTGGTTAGCACACACTCCAGGTTAGTACACTCTCCTGGTTAGCACACACTCCTGGTTAGTACACACTCATGGCTAGTACACACTCCGGGTTAGCACACACTCTTGGTTAGCACACACTACTGGTTAGTACCTACTCCTGGTTAATACACACGCCTGGCTAGTGCACACTCCTGGTTAGCACGCACTCCTTCTTAGTACACATTCCTGGTTGATAGACACTCTTGGTTAGCACACACCTGGTTAGTACACACTCCCAGTTAGTAAGCACTCCTGTTTAGTCCACACTCCCGGTTAGCACGCACTCCTGGTTAGTACACACTCATGGCTAGTTCACACTCCGGGTTATCACACATTCTTGGTTAGCACACACTACTGGTTAGTACACACACCTGGTTAACACCCTCCTGGCTAGTGCACACTCTTGATTAGCACACACTCCCACCTAGTACACACTCCT
>OZ026547.1:4044594-4047094 GCA_964020155.1 Chondrilla cf. caribensis
AGCCTTAATATAAGTACCTAGGTGCTCTCTCCTCAATTGCACTAGTGGATTGAACTGTACACCTTACTCCTGGCTAGTACACACTCCCAGTTAGCACACACTATTGGTTAGTACACACTCCTGGTTAGTACACACTCCTGGTTAGCACAAACTCCTGGCTAGTACACACTCCTGGTTAGCACCAACACCTCGTTAGTACAAACTCCTGGTTAGCATACACTCCTGGTTAGCACACACTCCAGGTTAGTACACACTCCCAGTAAGTACACACTCCCTGTTAGCACACACTCCCAATTAGCACGCAATCCTTGTTAGTACACACTCATGGCTAGTACACACTCCGGGTTAGCACACACACTCGGTTAGCACACACTACTGGTTAGTACACACTCCTAGCTAGTAAATGTGTACTAGCTAGGTTGATACACACTGGTTAACACACACTGATTAGTACAAACTCTCAGTAAGTACACACTCCTCCTTAGCACACAGTCCCGGTTAGTATACACTCCTCAGCACACACTCCTGGTTAGCACACACTCATGGTTAGTGTACACACCTAGCTAGTACACACTCCTGGTTAGTACACACTCCTAGCTAGAACACACTCCTGGTTAGCACACTCTCCTGGTTAGTACACACTCCTGGCTAGTGCACACTCCTGGTTAGCACGTACTCCTTCTTAGTACACACTCCTGGTTAATACACACTCTTGGTTAGCACACACCTGGTTAGTACACACTCCCAGTTAGTACACAGTCCCTGTTAGCACACACTCCCAGTTAGCAAGCACTCCTGTTTAGTTCACACTCATGGCTAGTACACACTCCTCGTTAGCACACACACTCCTGGTTAAAACATGTTCCCTGTTAGCACACACTCTCAGTTAGCAAGCAATCCTGTTTAGTACACTCTCCTGGTTAGCACACATTCCCGGTTAGTACACACTCATGGCTAGTACAAACTCCTGGTTAGCACACACTCTTGGTTAGCACACACACTCCTGGTTAGCACACATTCCCGGTTAGTACACACTCATGGCTAGTACAAACTCCTGGTTGGCACACACTCCAGATTAGCACAAACTCTCGGTTAGTACACACTCCTCCTTAGCACACACTCCTGGTTAGCACACACTCCTGGTTAATACACACTCCTGGCTAGTACACAATCCAGGTTAGTACACACTCTCGGTTAATACACACTCCCACTAACAACACACTCCTACTTAGCACACACTCCAGGTTAGTACAAACTCCTGGTTTGCATACACTCTTGGTTAGCACACACTCCTAGTTAGTACACACTCCAGGTTAGTACACACTCCTGTTTAGCACACACTCCATGTTAGTACACACTCCTGGTAAGCACACACTCCTGGTTAGTACACCCTCCTGGCCATGGCTAGTACACACTCCTGGTTAGCACACACTCCAGGTTAGTACACCGTCCTGGCTAGTACAAACACCTGGTTAGCACGCACTCCCGTTTTGTACACTCTCCTGGTTAATAGGAGTGGTAATCATATACAAGTACAGTCCGGTTAGTATACACTCCTCCTCAGCACACACTCCTGGTTAGCACACACTCATGGTTAGTACACACACCTAGCTAGTACACACTCCTGGTTAGTACACACTCCTAGCTAGAACACACTCCTGGTTAGCACACTCTCCTGGTTAGCTAGCACACACTCCTGGTTAGTGCACACTCCTGGCTAGCACACACTCCAGGTTAGTACTCACTTATGTTTAGCACACACTCCTGGTTAGTACACACTCCTGGTTAGCACGCACTCCTTCTTAGTACACACTCCTGGTTGATAGACACTCTTGGTTAGCACACACCTGGTTAGTACACACTCCCAGTTAGTACACAGTCCCTGTTAGCACACACTCCCAGTTAGCACACACTCCTGTTTAGTCCACACTCCCGGTTAGCACGCACTCCTGGTTAGTACACACTCATGGCTAGTACACACTCTGGGTTAGAACACACTCCTGGTTGATAAACACTCTTGGTTAGCACACACCTGGTTAGTACACACTCCCAGTTAGTACACAGTCCCTATTAGCACACACTCCCAGTTAGCAAGCACTCCTGTTTAGTCCACACTCCCAGTTAGCACGCACTCCTGGTTAGTACACACTCATGGCTAGTACACACTCCGGGTTAGCACACACTCTTGGTTAGCACACACTACTGGTTAGTACACACTCCTGGTTAACACCCTCCTGGCTAGTGCACACACTTGGTTAGCACACACTCCCACCTAGTACACACTCCTGATTAGCACACACTCCAGGTTAGTACACACTCCCAGTTAGCAAGCACTCCTGTTTAGTCCACACTCCCGGTTAGCACGCACTCCTGGTTAGTACACACTCATGGCTAGTACACACTCCAGGTTAGCACACACTCCTGGTTAGCACACACTACTGGTTAGTACACACTCCTGGTTAACACCCTCCTGGCTAGTACACACTCCTGGCTAGTGCAC
>OZ026547.1:4054594-4194594 GCA_964020155.1 Chondrilla cf. caribensis
TAACCGCAATTGTGTATTAACTGGGAGTGTGTACTAACCAGGAGTGTGTGCTAACCAGGAGTGTGTTCTAACCAAATGTGTGTGCAAATGAGAATGTGTGCTAACTTGGAGTGTGTATAGGTCAGGAGTGTGTACTAGCCAGAAGTGTGTACTAGCCAGGAGTGTGTACTAGCCAGGAGTGTGTACTAGCTAGGAGTGTATAATAGCCAGAAATGTGTACTAACCAGGATGACAAGATCGCAAGATGTAAGATAGGTCAGGAGTGTGTACTAGCCAGGAGTGTATATTAGGCAGAAATGTGTACTAACCAGGATGACAAGATCGCAAGATGTACAGACGAGACCCTCTCAACACACATAACTCACAGGATGTACAGACCCATCTCAACACACAGAACTCACAGGATGTACAGACCCTCTCAACACACAGAACTCACAGGATGTACAGACCCTCTCAACACACAGAACTCACAGGATGTACAGACCCTCTCAACACACAGAACTCACAGGATGTACAGACCCTCTCAACACACAGAACTCACAGGATGTACAGACCCTCTCAACTCAACACACAGAACTCACAGGATGTACAGACCCTCTCAACACATAGAACTCACAGGATGTACAGACCCTCTCAACACACAGAACTCACAGGATGTACAGACCCGGCCCTTAATTTGAACACTCAGGACTTACAAGATGTACAGACACAGCCCTTTAAACAAACTCATTTACTGACAGATATTATAATTGCAAGTTCTGTATTTATTAGGGGACCAACTTCAGACCACTGACACTTAGTGGTTCTACATTGTACTGTCTCTTCTTCAACATCAACCTCAAGACCATACACATTGTATCAGTTGGATGATGTGTACGCATGTGTGTGTGTGTGTGTGTGTGTGTGTGTGTGTGTGTGTGTGTGTGTGTGTGTGTGTGTGTGTGTGTGTGTGTGTGTGTGTTTGTGTGTGTGTGTGTGTGTGTGTGTGTGTGTGTGTGTGTGTGTGTGTTTGTGTGTGTGTGTGTGTGTGTATGTGTGTGTGTGTGTGTGTGTGTGTGTGGATGTGTGGATGTGTGTTGGTGTAAGTGCATGTGGGTGGGGCTTTTATGACTGTTGTGTCATGTGTCTTGTACTCAATGTAAGTTTCCACACATTCAGTACATATGCATGTGTCTGCTTTGTTTATGCAGTATATTTGACTATTCATACTGAATCATTGCCTGTCAACCAAACCTGTGTGTGTGTGTGTGTGTGTGTGTGTGTGTGTGTGTGTGTGTGTGTGTGTGTGTGTGTGGATGTGTGTTGTTGTAAGTGCATGTAGTAGGGGCTTTTATGACTGTTGTGTCATGTGTCTTGTACTCAATGTAAGTTTCCACATTGCTTTGTTTATGCAGTATATTTGACTATTCATACTGAATCATTGCCTGTCAACCAAACCTGTGTGTGTGTGTGTGTGTGTGTGTGTGTGTGTGTGTGTGTGTGTGTGTGTGTGTGTGTGTGTGTGTGTGTATGTGTGTGTGTGTACTAACCCTGAGTGTGTAATAACCAGGAGTGTGTGCTAAGCAGGAGTGTGTACTAACCGCAATTGTGTATTAACTGGGAGTGAGTACTAACCAGGAGTGTGTTCTAACCAGGAGTGTGTTCTCACCAAATGTGTGTGCTAACGAGAATGTGTGCTAACTTGGAGTGTGTATAGGTCAGGAGTGTGTACTAGCCAGGAGTGTGTACTAGCCAGGAGTGTATAATAGCCAGAAATGTGTACTAACCAGGATGACAAGATCGCAAGATGTAAGATAGGTCAGGAGTGTGTACTAGCCAGGAGTGTATATTAGGCAGAAATGTGTACTAACCAGGATGACAAGATCGCAAGATGTACAGACGAGACCCTCTCAACACACATAACTCACAGGATGTACAGACCCTCTCAACACACAGAACTCACAGGATGTACAGACCCTCTCAAAACAGAACTCACAGGATGTACAGGCCCTCTCAACACACAGAACTCACAGGATGTACAGACCCTCTCAACACACAGAACTCACAGGCTGTACAGACCCTCTCAACACACAGAACTCACAGGATGTACAGACCCTCTCAACATACAGAACTCACAGGATGTACAGGCCCTCTCAACACACAGAACTCACAGGATGTACAGACCCTCTCAAAACAGAACTCACAGGATGTACAGGCCCTCTCAATACACAGAACTCACAGGATGTACAGGCCCTCTCAACACACAGAACTCACAGGATGTACAGACCCTCTCAACACACAGAACTCACAGGCTGTACAGACCCTCTCAACACACAGAACTCACAGGATGTACAGACCCTCTCAACATACAGAACTCACAGAATGTACAGGCCCTCTCAACACACAGAGCTTACAGGATGTACAGACCCTCTCAACACACAGAACTCACAGGATGTACAGACCCTCTCAACACACAGAACTCACAGGATGTACAGACCCTCTCAACAGACAGAACTCAAAGGATGTACAGACCCTCTCAACACACAGAACTCACAGGATGTACAGACCCTCTCAACACACAGAACTCACAGGATGTACAGACCCTCTCAACATGCAGAACTCACAGGATGTACAGACCCTCTCAACACACAGAGCTTACAGGATGTACAGACCCTCTCAACACACAGAACTCACAGGATGTACAGACCCTCTCAACATACAGAACTCACAGGATGTACAGGCCCTCTCAACACACAGAGCTTACAGGATGTACAGACCCTCTCAACACACAGAACTCACAGGATGTACAGACCCTCTCAACACACAGAACTCACAGGATGTACAGGCCTTCTCAACACACAGAACTCACAGGATGTACAGACCTGGCCCTTAATTTGAACACTGAGGACTTACAAGATGTACAGACCCAGTCTTTAAACACACTCATTTACTGACAGATATTATAAATGCAAGTTCCGTATTTATTAGGGGACCTACTTCAGACCACTGACACTTAGTGGTTCTGCATTGTACTGTCTCTTCTTCAACATCAACCTCAAGACCATACACATTGTATCAGTTGGATGATGTGTACGTATGTGTGTGTGTGTGTGTGTGTGTGTGTGTGTGTGTGTGTGTGTGTGTGTGTGTGTGTGTGTTTGTGTGTGTGTGTGTGTGTGTGTGTGTGTGTGTGTTTGTGTGTGTGTGTGTGTTTTTGTGTGTGTGTGTGTGTGTGTGTGTGTGTGTGTGTGTGTGTGTGTGTGTGTGTGTGTGTGTGTGTGTGTGTGTGTGTGTGTGTGTGTGTGTGTGTGTGTGTGTGTTAACCAGGAGTGTGTATTAACCAGGAGTGTGTACTAACCCTGAGTGTGTAATAACCAGGAGTGTGTGCTAATCAGGAGTGTGTGCTAAGCAGGAGTGTGTACTAACCGCAACTGTGTATTAACTGGGAGTGTGTACTAACCAGGAGTGTGTGCTAACCAGGAGAGTGTGCTAACCAGGAGTGTGTTCTAACCAAATGTGTGTGCTAATGAGAATGTGTGCTAACTTGGAGTGTGTATAGGTCAGGAGTGTGTACTAGCCAGGAGTGTGTACTAACCAGGAGTGTGTACTAGCCAGGAGTGTGAACTAGCCAGGAGTGTGTACTAGCCAGGAGTGTATAATAGCCAGAAATGTGTACTAACCAGGATGACAAGATCGCAAGATGTACAGACGAGACCCTCTCAACACACATAACTCACAGGATGTACAGACCCTCTCATCACACAGAACGCACAGGGTGTACAGGCCCTCTCAACACACAGAACTCACAGGATGTATAGACCCTCTCAACACACATAACTCACAGGATGTACAGACCCTCTCAACACACAGAACTCACAGGATGTACAGACCCTCTCAACACATAGAACTCACAGGATGTACAGACCCTCTCAACACACAGAACTCACAGGATGTACAGACCCGGCCCTTAATTTGAACAATCAGGACTTACAAGATGTACAGACACAGCCCTTTAAACACACACATTTACTGACAGATATTATAATTGCAAGTTCCGTATTTATTAGGGGACCTACTTCAGACCACTGACACTTAGTGGTTCTACATTGTACTGTCTCTTCTTCAACATCAACCTCAAGACCATACACATTGCATCAGTTGGATGATGTGTGTGTGTGTGTGTGTGTGTGTGTGTGTGTGTGTGTGTGTGTGTGTGTGTGTGTGTGTGTGTGTGTGTGTGTGTGTGGATGTGAGTGCATGTGGGAGGGCTTTTATGACTGTTGTGTCATGTGTCTTGTACTCAATGTAAGTTTCCACATATACGGTACATATGCATGTGTCTGGTTTGTTTATGCAGTATATTTGACTATTCATACTGAATCATTGCCTGTCAACCAAACTCCACAATTCTGTTTGATGGTCTGAGATGAGCGTTTGTACTGTACAAGACTTGGAATCAGGACAGTAGGTTTGAGTGTACATGTAAAATTCCAGGGTAAACTGTAGATGCACTAAAACATAATTTTCTTTTGACTGCTTCACATGCAGTGTGTACGTCACTTGGTGCATAGGACCACCTATGTCTCTCCTGGCATGTATGTACACAGCACCACTACATATGTCTCTTTCAATATGTACATACAAAGTACCACTGGTGTTCCCTCAGTATGTACGTATAATATTATGTAAATGATCATCTTCACATGTTGTACTAAACCCACAATTCTCTCTTTTGTTCATGCTTTCCTAGATATGGTTCCCATCTAAACTTGTATTATTTGTGAAAGTCTAACCCTCGGTCATACATGAGCTACGTATGTGGACTTATTGGAGTCCTTGAAGAAGAGATATCAAATGCTGAAAGATTCATACTCAATGCTTTCAATGTCCAAGATGTTCGTTGGTGAGAGTACACATTTAATTTTTGGAACAGTTTCATTACATTCCTATAGTATACTTGAAGAACACCTTTCTAAGTGACCCCATGTTACTGTTATTGTATTGATCTCCTGGTTCCCGTGGGAATGTTTATACCTGTGTTTTTATATGTAGTAAACACTTTCTTTGTCACCACATTTGTAGTAAACACTTCCTTTGTCACAACTTGAGTCTGTATAGCACACATACACTCATGTAATCACAATAAAGTTGTTTGTTTGTAACACAGCAGACTGCTTGACTACAGTACATAGGCAAATGTTTCCTGTTGTCTGTCAATAGCAGACAGTGGTTTGAAACACAAGGGGACCTTTCTCTTGGATATCTTGCTCAACATTCATTATATCTAGGATTGGTCTCAAGGGTAACCTCTATATTCAGGTCTTATTTAGAACAGATATTATTCTATACCTGAAGGATGACCTCTCGTTAGTACACACTCCAGGTTAGTACACACTCCTGGTTAGTACACACTCCTGTTTAGCAAACACTCCAGGTTAGTGCACACTCCTGTTTAGCACACACTCCTGGTTAGTACACACTCCTGGCTAGTGCACACTCCTGATTAGCATGCACTCCTGTTTGGTACACTCTCCTGGTTAATACACACTCCTGGTTAGCACACACACCTGGTTAGTACACACTCCCAGTAAGTACACGCTCCCTGTTAGCACACACTCCCAATTAGCATGCAATCCTTGTTAGTACACACTCATGGCTAGTACACACTCCGGGTTAGCACACACTCTTGGTTAGCACACACTACTGGTTAGTACACACTCCTAGCTAGTACGTGTGTACTAGCTAGGTTGATACACACTGGTTAACACACACTGATTAGTACAAACTCTCGGTAAGTACACACTCCTCCTTAGCACACACTCCCGGTTAGTATACACTCCTCCTCAGCACACACTCCTGGTTAGCACACACTCATGGTTAGTACACACACCTAGCTAGTACACACTCCTGGCTAGTACACACTCCTGGTTAGCACACTCTCCTGGTTAGCACACTCTCCTGGTTAGTGCACACTCCTGGTTGCACACACTCCAGGTTAGTATACACTTATGTTTAGCACACACTCCTGGTTAGTACACACTCCTGGTTAGCACACACTCCTTCTTAGTACACACTCCTGGTTGATAGACACTCTTGGTTAGCACACTCCTGGTTAGTACACACTCCTGGTTAGTACACACTCCTGGTTAGTACACACTCCTGGTTAGTACACAGTCCCAGTTAGTACACAGTCCCTGTTAGCACACACTCCTGTTTAGTCCACACTCCCGGTTAGCACGCACTCCTGGTTAGTACACACTCATGGCTAGTACACACTCCTGGTTAGCACACACTCCAGGTAGTACACACTCCTGTTTAGTACATACTCCTGGTTAGTACACACTCCTCGTTAGCACACACACACCTGTTTAGTACACACTCCTGGTTAGAACACGTTTCCTGTTAGCACACACTCTCAGTTAGCAAGCAATCCTGTTTAGTACACTCCCCTGGTTAGCACACATTCCCGGGTAGTACACACTCATGGCTAGTACAAACTCCTGGTTAGCACACACTCTTGGTTAGCACACACTACTGGTTAGCACACACTACTGGTTAGTACACACTCCTAGTTAGTACACACTCCAGGTTAGTACACACTCCTGGCTAGTACACAATCCAGGTTAGTACACACTCTCGGTTAATACACACTCCCACTAACAACACACTCCTACTTAGCACACACTCCAGGTTAGTACACACTCCTGGTTCGCATACACTCTTGGCTAGCACACACTCCTAGTTAGTACACACTCCGGGTTAGTACACACTCCTGGTTTGCATACACTCTTGGTTAGCACACACTCCTAGTTAGTACACACTCCAGGTTAGTACACACTCCTGGTTAGCACACATCCGTGTTAGTACACACTCCTGGTAAGCACACACTCCTGGTTGGTACACACTCCTGGCTAGTACACCCTCCTGGTTAGCACGCACTCCCGTTTAGTACACTCTCCTGGTTAATACACACTCCTGGTTAGTACACATATCTTGTTAGTACACACTCCCGGTTAGTACACACTTCCAGAAAGTAAACACTCCTCCTCAACACACACTTCTGGTTAGCACACACTTATGGTTAGTACACACACCTACTTATCTAGCACACACTCCAGGTTAGTACACACTCCTAGCTAGTACACACTCCTGGTTAATACACACTCCTAGCTAGTACACACTCCTGGTTAACACACTCTCCTGGTTAGCACACACTCCTGGTCAGTACAAACTCCTGGTTAGCATACACTCCTGGTCAGCACACACCCCTGGTTAGTAATTACTCCTGGTTAGTACACACTACTGTTTAGCACACTCTACCAGTTAGTACACACTCCTGGTTAGCACGCACTCCTGGTTCATACACACTCCTTGTTAATACACACTCCCGGTTAGCACACACTCTTGGCTAGTACACACACCTACGTAGTTAGCACACACTACTGGTTAGTACACACTCCTAGCTAGTACATGTGTACTAGCTAGGTTGATACACACTGGTTAACACACACTGATTAGTACAAACTCTCGGTAAGTACACACTCCTCCTTAGCACACACTCCCGGTTAGTATACACTCCTCCTCAGCACACACTCCTGGTTAGCACACACTCATGGTTAGTACACACACCTAGCTAGTACACACTCCTGGTTAGTACACACTCCTGGTTAGCACACTCTCCTGGTTAGCACACACTCCTGGTTAGTGCACACTCCTGGTTAGCACACATTCCAGGTTAGTACACACACCCGGTTAATACACACTCTGGTTTAGTACACACTCCTGCTTAGCACACACACCTGGTTAGTACTCACTCCTGTTTAACGCACACTTCTGGTTAGCACACACTCCTGGTTAGCACACACTCATGGTGAGTACACATTCCTGGTTTATAAACACTCCTGGTCAGTAAGCACTCCCAGTTAGCACACATTCCAGGTTAGTACACACTCCATAGTACACACTCCTGGTTATCACACACTCCAGGTTAGTACACACTCCTGGCTAGTACACACTCCTGGTTAGCTCACACTCCTGCTTAGTAAACACTCTAAGTTAGTACAGATTCCTGGTTAGCACACAGTCCTGATTAGCACACACTCCTGGTTAGTACACACTCCTGGTCAGCACACACACCTGGTTTGTGCACACTCCTGGCTAGTACACACTCCTGGTTAGCACACACTCCTGGTTAGCACACACTCCAGTTTAGTACACACTCCTGGCTAGTACACACTCCTGGTTAGCACGCACTCTCGCTTAGTACACTCTCGTGGTTAGTACACACTCCCACTTACTACACACTCCTAGTCAGCACACATTCCAGGTTAGTACACACTCATGGTTAGCACACACTCCTGGTTAGCACGCACTCTCGCTTAGTACACTCTCGTGGTCAGTACACACTCCCACTTACTACACACTCCTAGTCAGCACACATTCCAGGTTAGTACACACTCATGGTTAGCACACACTCCTGGCTAGTACACACTTCTGGCTAGTACACACTCCCGGCTAATAATCCACGTTAATACACAATCCTAGCAAGTACACTCTCCTGGTTAATACACATTCCTTGTTAGCTAGCACACACTTCTGGTTAATACACACTCCCCCTTACTACACACTTCTGGTAAGCACACACTCCTGGTTAGCACACACTCCAGGTTAGTACACACTCCCAGGTAGTACACACTCCTGGTTAGTACCCACTTCTTGTTAGCAAACACTCTCGGTTAGCACACACTTCAGGTTAGTACACACTCCTGGCTAGTACACACTCCTGGTTTGTACACACTCCAGTCTAGTACATACTCCTGGTTATTACACACTCCTGGTTAGCACACACTCCCGGTTAATACACACTCCCACTTACTACACACTCCTGGTTAGCACACATTCCAGGTTAGTACACACTCCTGGTTAGCACACACTCCATAGTACACACTCCTGGTTAGCACACACTCTAGGTTAGTACACACTCCTGGCTAGTACACACTCCTGGTTAGCTCACACTCCTGGCTAGTACACACTCCTGGTTAGCACACACTCCAGGTTAGTACACACTCCTGGCTAGTTAGTACACACTCCTGGTTAGCTCACACTCCTGGTTAGCACACTCTCCTGGTTAGCACACTCTCCTGGTTAGCACGCACTCCTGCTTAGTAAACACTCTAAGTTAGTACAGATTCCTGGTTAGCACACAGTCCTGATTAGCACACACTCCTGGTTAGTACACACTCCTGGTCAGCACACACACCTGATTTGTGCACACTCCTGGTTAGCACACACTCCTGGTTAGCACACACTCCAGTTTAGTACACACTCCTGGCTAGTACACACTCCTGGTTAGCACGCACTCTCGCTTAGTACACTCTCGTGGTTAGTACACACTCCCACTTACTACACATTCCTAGTCAGCACACATTCCAGGTTAGTACACACTCCTGGTTAGCACACACACCTGATTTGTGCACACTCCTGGTTAGCACACACTCCTGGTTAGCACACACTCCAGTTTAGTACACACTCCTGGCTAGTACACACTCCTGGTTAGCACGCACTCTCGCTTAGTACACTCTCGTGGTTAGTACACACTCCCACTTACTACACACTCCTAGTCAGCACACATTCCAGGTTAGTACACACTCATGGTTAGCACACACACCTGATTTGTGCACACTCCTGGTTAGCACACACTCCAGTTTAGTACACACTCCTGGCTAGTACACACTCCTGGTTAGCACGCACTCTCGCTTAGTACACTCTTGTGGTTAGTACACACTCCCACTTACTACACACTCCTAGTCAGCACACATTCCAGGTTAGTACACACTCCTGGCTAGTAACCACTCCTGGTTAGCACATACTCCTGGTTAGCACACACTCCTGACTAGCACACACTCCTGACTAGCACACACTCCTGGTTAGTACACACTCCTGGCTAGTACACACTCCTGGTTAGTACACACTCCTGGCTTGTACACACTCCTGGTTAGCTCACACTCCCGGTTAGTACACACCCCTGGCTAGTACCGACTCCTGGTTAGCACACACTCCTGGCTAGTACACACTCCTGGTTAGTGCACACTATACCGGCTAGTACACACTCCTGGTTAGCACACACTCCTGGTTAGCACACACTCCTGGCTAGTACACACTCCTGGTTAGTGCACACTATACCGGCTAGTACCCACTCCTGGTTAGCACATACATACTCCTGACTAGTACACACTCCTAACTAGTACACACTCCTGGTTAGCACACACTCCTGGCTAGTTCACACTCCTGGCTTGTACACACTCCTGGTTAGCTCACACTCCCGGCTAGTACACACTCCTGGTTAGTACACACTCCTGGCTAGTACACACTCCTGGTTAGTGCACACTATACCGGCTAGTACACACTCCTGGTTAGCACACACTCCTGGTTAGTACACAGTCCTGGTTAGCACACACTCTTGGTTAGTACACACTCCTGGTTAGCACACACTCCAGGTTAGTACACACTCCTGCTTAGCACACACTCCAGGTTAGTACACACTCCCAGGTAGTACACACTCCTGGTTAGTACACACTCCTGGTTAGCAAACACTCTCGGTTAGCACACACTCCAGGTTAGTACACACTCCTGGCTAGTACACACTCCTGGTTAGTACACACTCCTGGTTAGCACACACTCCAGGTTAGTACACACTCCTGCTTAGCACACACTCCAGGTTAGTACACACTCCCAGGTAGTACACACTCCTGGTTAGTACACACTCCTGGTTAGCAAACACTCTCGGTTAGCACACACTCCAGGTTAGTACACACTCCTGGCTAGTACACACTCCTGGTTTGTACACACTCCTGGTTAGTATCCACTCCTGTTTAGCACACACTCCTGGTTCATACACACATACGGTTAGCACACACTCTTGGTTAGTACACACTCCTGGTTAACACACACACTTGGTTAGCACACACTACTGGTTAGTACACACTCCTGCTTAATGTTAATAATTATTGTGATCAGCTGTTCTGATATCACATCATTAATCTAGATGTCTATATACTTAAATAACGCAGACTTAAAATTATCCCTACTTACCTTGGTTCACCCAGGGCCTGAAAGTTCCTTGAAACAAAGGCGCCTTTACTCCTGTTCAATTCCACCGCTCATCTGAAGACTCATCCGCCATCTAGCATTCTTGTTTGAACAGGTTCCCTTTTTCCTCTCCTATGTTGACCAGGGAGATGAAGAGCGATGTGTCTATTCTGCATATCTGAATTTGCTCGTGGGTGAGATTGTATTTATTGTTCAGGGTAGCACACTGCTTCAGATTGGAGCTATCACCACTTTGAATTAAACTAAAAGAAATCACCACAATGAATACAAATCTGTAAGGGGTTCGAAGGGATATAGAAATATAATATACGCACATTATGTCAACATAATCATGCGTGCGTGTGTACGACTGAAAATGCGTACCATTGTCTATGCACACCATATTAGAAACGCGCGTGTGTTCGTGCGTGCGTGTGTGTGTGTAGAGTGGTACACGATCGAGTCAACTGAAGACTTACTGAAGACTCATCCGCCATCTAGTACTCGCATTCTTGTTTGAACAGATTCCCTTCTTCCTCTCCTATGTTGACCAGGGAGATGAAGAGCGATGTGTCTATTCTGCATATCTGAATTTGCTCGTGGGTGAGATTGTATTTATTGTTCAGGGTAGCACACTGCTTCAGATTGGAGCTATCACCACTTTAAATTAAACTAAAAGAAATCACCACAATGAATACAAATCTGTAAGGGGTTCGAAGGGATATAGAAATATAATATACGCACATTGTGTCAACATAATCATGCGTGCGTGTGTTCGACTGAAAATATTAATGCGTACCATTGTCTATGCACACCATATTAGAAACGCGCGTGTGTTCGTGCGTGCGTGTGTGTGTGTAGAGTGGTACACGAGTCAACTGAAGACTTACCGAAGACTTTTCAAGCTGATCCATAAGGAGGAACATCCAGTCGACCAATCGCAAGTGTTAGAATCCCTCATTCTGTATAGACCTCCGTCAAAATTGATAGTAAAGCCGTTATAACAACAGGCAACTTAAAACGACACCAAATCTAGTATGAAGGTAGCGCATGATTTTCGAATCCTAAGATACGATGCTATAGCTACACGACCCGAAGCCCTCGAGCTGGAATTATACCAGAAGAGGACGTCGACTCTGCCCTTTTATAATCGATCGATTGAAGCCACACAACCGCTAGTTTATACCTGTGGCGCCCATTGCGCCATGATGTCATCGTAGCGCGTGACCGTCATGGCCGAATTGAATTCGTCGAGAATGTGTGATTTGTCTCGCCGCTTTTTAGAAAGAAGAAACTTCACATTTTAGCCTGATTGAAATCGATGACATACCCGAATGAAGAAACAGAGTTGCGAGTGGCTTTACGGCAGAGAAGCGTCCGTCTACGAACAAGAGCCAGTGCCGAATTTTGCAGCTGGGAGTTTGGCGCGCTTTGTTGGAGAATAACTCCCTCGCTTTCGATTGAATTCCTTCGTTCGTTTTCTCGAGACGAGCATTCTATTACTAGGTAGTAGTTCGATAATAGAGCTATAGTCAACGACGGTTTCGGGTCGATAGAAGCTACCTCGGCCGAGATATATGGGATTTTCTGCTCACTATTCATTTAAGAGGTACTCTCTCGCTTTAATCTGATCGAATTCGTTCGTTCATTTTCTCCAGACAATCATTCTATTACTAGGCAGTAGTTCGGTGTTATAGCTATAGTCAACGACGGTTTCGAGTCGATAGAAGCTTCCTCGCGGCTGAGATATATGGGACTTTTTGCTCCCTATTTTTATGACGCCAATTGGCTTAATTGGCGTATAATCGGTTAAGTGGACACCTCATTGCAGGCTATTTTTGACCTATATTGCGAAATGGTCATTGTTACGCTTAGTACATGAATCAACAACAATGCCGGTGATATAATTCAAATGATTGCTCGATTACGTACCCAAAATTAAATTTTGTACATAGTAACATAATAATAATATTGGTGTATTATTATGCATGCATAATTATTCTTACATTATTATGTGAGTCAGAGATGTATAATAATATTATTTAATTGCATGTCTATACAATGTTAAAAATCTTCCAACATGCTTATCAATAATACATACAATATTATACTTTTATACATAATTAATTATAGTACATAATATAATATATATTATTATTATAGTAATATTATATGATTACGGCAATAATAGATGTACATGCATGATTTTATATATTATTATAATATATAATACAGCTTTATTATTATAATTGCATAATTATAATAATATTTTATATACTATGTATCTGTTATATTATCGTGTCTGCAATAATAACTTAAATAATTATATATTATCGATGATATTATACGTACAATGTCATATATGATAATATTATATTGTTAATAATTTTAATGATATCATATCATATCAATAATAATAATATTATTATTGGGATTCTGCTGTATAAGTAAAATTTAAAGCTAAAACATAATAATTATTACAATACACAATGACATTGCAGTGTGGGAAAAACTTTGAAAATATAATATGCAAACCAATTACAACCATTTACAACAATTCAATAATATTGATCACGTATGATATTATTTATGATAATAATTGTCAGATCAATGACTTCAAGAACTAGTGTCACCAAAATAATGCTTCAGATACACAGAAAGGTAGCTGGAAATTGCAAAATCTTTGAACATCTCTTCCAGCCCGAACACATGAGCCATCAGAGAACCAGTGATATCACTCCAATAGGCCTGAGTGGATGGGGGCTTGGTCCCTTGGAGGGGGAGGAGAGAATTTGCTGCTGTCAAGGTAACACTGTTCAGTTTAGTTGCTACTTCATTGAGTCTGCTGCGAAAAGAGGCATAGTCTGTAGAGGAGAAATGGAATATATCATAAATTAGATACTAAATGTGTGTGTGTGCGTGCATGTGTGTGTGCGTGTGTGTGCGTGTGTGTGCATGCATGTGTGTGTGTGTGTGTGTGTGTGTGTGTGTGTGTGTGTGTGTGTGTGTGTGTGTGTGTGTGTGTGTGTGGAGAAAAGAAATATGTATGGTAACATAACTGATGGAACATGTAGTAAAGAAATACACAATGTCATAGGGACATTAATACATAATGGATACATATAGTATATACTGTACACATAGTATCATATATATAATAATTAATAATAATTATGCATACACAATGTGCACATATATCATACTAATCAATATAATATTATAGACACACACATGCCCCCCCCCCCACACACACGCACACATGCACACACACACGAACATACACACACACACACACACACACACACACACACACACACACACATGCATGCGCACACACACAGACACACACACGCATGCACCTGACCACATACACATGAAAAATTGAAGGCAGTACATCAAGAAACCTTAAAAGTACATCACTCTTAATAGGAATAAAAATAACAATCCTCCATTGATAAGGCTCATGTGATACTCATGTGCTGCATGTGGTAATGAATTTCAATCATGTTATCGTGATAATAATCATGTGTGTTGACCACGCTCTCCTTAAGCACACCACTCTGTTCCAATAAACACTAACAATTAAAGTGGGTGACAATCTAATTACAGGCTACACTGTGTTAAGAATGCACAGGGTGTACTAGGTGCACAGACACCTGGATAGGTTTTTAGGATTCACAAAGTGTCAGTGTGTGGGTGGAGTACACACACATACAGTCACACACACACACACACACACACACACACACACACACACACACACACACACACACACACACAGACACACACACACCGCATGCATACTTACTAGTACAAAATGCTAGCAAGTACACTCTCCTGGTTAATACACATTCCTTGTTAGCATACACACCTGGTTAATACACACTCCCGGTTAGTATACACTCCCTGTTAGCACACACTCCCATTTAGCACACACTATTGTTTAGTACACTCTCTGGTTAGCACACACTCCCGGTTAGTACACTCTCCTGGTTAGTACCCACTCCTAGTTAGCACACGCTCCTAGTTATTAAACACTCCTGGACAGTACACACTCCTGGTTAGCACACACTCCCAGTTAGCACGCACTCCCGCTTAGTACACACTCCAGGATAGTACACATTCCTGGTTAGCACACACTCCTGATTAGCACACACTCCTGGTTCATACACACTTTTTGTTATTGGACACTCCTGGTTAGCACACACTCTCGGCTAGTACACACACCTGGTCAGCACACACTCCTGGTTAACACATACTCCTGGTTAGTACACACTCCCGGGTAGTACTCAGTCCCTTTTTTTTGTATTGTATTGTATGATCTTATTTATCCTGGGTAAGAGGCCTTTAGTCAGAAGACTACTTTACAAGGCACCCAGCAAATACACATAAATATACATACACGGAAAAGCAACAAAAAATGGGTGAGTAATGATTCAAAATTGATGTTCAAGGGATTGAAAGTTATGGTTATAGTTGAGGTGATAAATTTTAATTAAAAGAATTAAAATAACTTAAAATACAGAAGATTTTGTGGACATGCATTAATATGATAAGATACTTTTGCATGCAGCAGTAAAAGTAGATAGCGATGCGGCAGCTTTGGCTTCTCTTGGCAGGCTGTTCCAGAGGGTTGGGGCTGAGTATAAGAAAGATTTCTTTCCATGTTCATTTTTGACTGGTGGGATTGTGTAGCCGCTTGTGGACTGACGTGTAAAGTGTTGGTGTACATCAGTTGGTGATTTTAGAAGGTTTTTCAGATAGGATGGAGCTGAGTTGCTTTTGCATTTGAAGACTTGCTGGGCTAAATGGAGCTTTCGCTGTGATTTCAGGGTAGGCCAGTTGAGATCTTGTCTTAGTTTAGTTGCCGAGTCGGCCCTACGTCGTTTAAGGATGATACGTCCGGCTTGATTTTGTAGTCTTTCAAGTTGATTTATTTGGGCGTTCGTACAGCTATACCACACAATATCACAGTAAGAGAGCGTTGGGAGGATGTAGGAATTGTAGAAAGCCTTCAGACCAGACTGTGGAAGGAAATCGGAGAGTCGTCGGAGTAGATATAATTGTTTGGAGACTTTGCTCACAATTTGTGAGATGTGTTCATTCCATGACAGAGTGTCATTGATGTATAGTCCAAGAAGTTTGAACTTCGTCACTTGTTCTATTGTGGTGCCGTTAATAGAGAGGTGAAGGGGTGGAAGATGAGGTTTACGAGGGGGGTGAATAAGCATGCATTTGGTTTTGGACAGGTTGAGTTTGAGGTGATTTTCTTGCATCCATGTGTTGAGTAATGAGAGGCAGTGATTTAGTGATGTGGTGATAGAGTCAACAGAGTCACTAGTTACATATAAAGTTGTGTCATCAGCATACATAGTGCAGGTAGAGGATTTTACTGAGTCGGGTAGGTCGTTCATGAAGAGCGAGAATAGGGAAGGTCCTAGAATAGACCCTTGGGGTACACCAGCTAGCAAGCTTGAGGAACTAGATGTACTGTCTTCAATTCTTACCCCCTTAGACAATACTCCCGGTTAGCACACACTCCTGGTTAGCACACACTCCTGGTTAGCACACGCTCCCAGTTAGTATACACTCCTGTTTAGTATACTCTCCTGGTTAGCATGCACTCCCAATGAGGCGTATGTTAGATTATTATTAATAAAAGGCCCTTAGGCAATGAATACAATACTAAATAACTATTAAGTGAGTAAATATAGCAAAGCAAATCATAACAATTGTAAAACAATAAATTTGAATTAAATATAATAAGTGGTATAATATCATTATAATAAACGGAACATGATGTCTATCAAACCCAGTCCTCCTAACCTGTAAGGAAGAGCCAGTGGTGGTGATGTTAACTCTGCAATCAGAGAATTGATCCTTGACCATTTCGTAGCATTCCTCTTTGACTATAATCCACGTTTTCAGATGATTTGGAAAATAGCCATAGTCTGGTCCAAATTTGTTCAAGTTATCCCACCTTTCTTTCAGGCTGAAAATTTTCCCCTTGCAGCTGCATCATCGGCAAACCATATTTGGCCAATGCTTAAGTTGTCCAGTTTCTGAATTGATGGTAATACTCCCAAAGCGTACATGTTCATAGCCAATGGGTCTCCTTGCATTGTCCCTTCGCGAGATAGCAGGAACTGATCTTCTATGAAAAGCTTGCCTTCACCTCTGTACATGTTGGTTAAGATGGTGGCAATAGATGGACATAGATAGTGACAGTTAATTAGAGCTGTCTGTCTGTTTAGAAAGTTGAAGGCGCTAGAGGCATCGACGAGAATAGCTGCTTCGGTTTCTTCATTCTCGAGAATGCTTTTCATTGCATGTATGCCTGCTTCACATCCTGCCTCTTGTCTGGCACATAGTTGGATAGATCCTGCTACCTCTTTTACATCATCTTTAACTATGGCAAGGATGGCTTTGCTGATGATACGACGGGATGTTTCACCAATAGCTATCGGTCTCACACCAGGTCTCTTGTCAATGGCGAAAAGGCGGGATGCAATCAGACTATCAATACCTGCAGGATCAACATATTCTGTACTTAACTTCTTCGCAACTAATGAAAGGCTATTGCATAAATCGGTTGAGTGGTGTTTGAATGATAAGCAAAGCCTTCTCCATCCCACAGCGTCAATTCCAGAGGGTCCTGCAGAGCCATTTGTATTAAGAGCAGCTTTCTGGATTGCAGCACTATCAATTGATTCAAAAATTACAGGGTGGAAATCTTTAGGCTTGTCAGTTATGATAGCATTTCTATGAATTGGACCCTTTGGAGGATGCTTTGATTTCAGTTCGTCTAAGACGGTCCACTCATCATTAGATTCATTGGTCAATGTTTCATTGGGTTTCAATAGGGATCCTTCAAATTTTGATAACAATATGATTGCTGATCTGGTTTTTCCTTGCTTCATGAATTTTGAAAATCTTTTTGCAATTGCATTGTCATCATTCTTGTATTTTCTCTCACTTGGAATTCTCTGTTGAATACATCTTCCCTCAAGTAAGAGATCTGAGATATTTCCTTATTTCCAATCTTCTAGGCGTCTTTCCAGACATTTCACGTGATCTTTAGTCTTAGATCTAGAGTGTGGTTTCTGTAAAAGGAGCGCAGGCATTGTCATTGCAGCAGTGATTGCCATCGGTACTAAAGCAGTAGACTCTCCATATGCTTGTAATAGCTTTGATAATTCGTCCACAAAGTACTTGCCCGTTTTTCCAAAAAGGACAAGGAAAATAAACCTCTTCCATTTTACTACTTCACTATAGGCTGACTTCACACTGCTTCAGAAGGTATCACCATCAATAAGACCATTCCACATATACTTGTCAGCTGTCATCTTCTTAAACGGCCGTAAAGAAGGGAGAATATCGGCTTCCTCCTCAGTGGTTTGAGGTGTCAGTTTGGAAACAGGAATCATTTCAGGCTCAACATAATCGTCCTTGATATCCTCTGGATCGGATCCACTATCTTGTTGTAGATTTAGACAGGTTTCTTTCTTAGAAGGTTGGCAGTTCGAACATTTTTTCCGTTTTTCATGCACACACAGGTCGAACATAGTCTGCGTTTATTGCAGGTACAGCAGACTGGCATCATTAGTAGAAAACCTTTCACGTTAGGGGAAATGCCTGCAGAAAGTCTTCATTCGGTTGAATTGTAGCACAGAATCAAATCCAGCGTAAAATCGCTGATGCCATTTTCTAATCAATCAAAGTATACGTACCAAGAGTGTTGTACCAATTGGTACACACTCCTGGCTAGTACACACTCCTGTGGTGATGGTGGAATGGTTGGCTGCCTGCAAGGAGTATCCAGTGGGTTGACGTGAGTGGGGTGGGCCAGTGGGAGGGAGCACGCTCACCTCCGCTCCAGCATCCACCAAGAAACTCAAATCGGAGGAACGATCCTTAATAAATAAAACAGGCAACTGTGGGACTGGCCAGCAGAGCCGGTTGCCATCATCGACTGGCCAGTCCGTTTCCCTGGTAGGTACATGGTTGACAACAGTGCTTTGCACGGGATCTCCAAACTTTCAGTGGTACCAACAGACCCCTGCTGGGCTGGAGGCATGGGATTGTCTACGGGAAGTTGCACGTGATGACGATTGGTCCTGTTGCTCTGTGGTACGCTTCACAATGGTGTCTAAGGTGGAGATGAGCCGGGATAGCTGGTCCGATACCTGTTGCAGGTCCATTGTGGACTGAGATGTGGTGATCTGGGCGATGGTGGGTGGGTTAGCCACTTCGAGTATTTTGTCTGCCATCTGTGCCAACTTGGGTTGAGTCAGCGTGGTGGAGGCTGAAGCCAACACCATCCTGACAGAGGGTGGCATACTCTGATAGAACAACTGACGGACAAATGCAGGTACCTTCGGGTGGTGGGCTGGCATCCCAGAGCAGCTCTTGCGTACATTGTAGTAGCTGAGAGGGTTTGCGATCCCCAGGCTCTTCAGCCTTGAGCAACTGTTGGAGCTTGTGTTGTTCAGAGGCTTCTGTCCATTTGAAGAGTGCAGCCTTCAGTAGGTTGTAGGGAGCATCCCCGGGAGGATTCAAGATAAGATCCCGCACTTCAGTGGCCACCTCTGGAGTGAGTACTGCAATGACATGATCAAATTTGGTACGCTGCTGAACAATACCTTTTAGAGTGAACTGTGCCTCAACCTGCAAAAACCAGACTGCGGGGTTGACGGGCCAGAAAGGTGGTAATTTTAGCGATACTGCTGCGATGCACGTGTGTGTTGTGTGTGCATGCGTGTATGTGGTGTATGTTAGCATGTGACATACAAAAATCACATAAGCACATAAGTACAAGTACATGTGACATCTCACGGCTCCTCGGTAGTCTCCTTCCTCCAGTTTACTGGACACCCTTGTAGAGAGGATGTCAATGGGATTTCGTGTTTTTTTTCCGGCCTAGGACCACGACCCCCCTTATGACCAGAAGGCTCCTTCGGGATGTCAGATTCCTGTGATACCTGTTTATTGACTTGGGATGCTAAGTTCCATCTTTTGCCTCCTCTGTGGGGGGTGAATAGGCATCTCTTAGGAAACTGAAAAAGTCTCGATCAGGAGGGGATATTGTTGCGGGAATTCACCTGCTCGACTATAGTAGCCAATTTTTTAGCTGTGGATATGTGCGAGAGCTGTGGAATTCTTTTCAGAATTTTCCTACAATGGCTCATGCACCTGGAGAGGTGATCGAGTTTGGCAGAACTTCGATTGTTGCATGAACGACCGCTAGTCGGCTCTCGATGAATGTTAGAGGTAGGCAAATCAGGAATACAATTATGGTGAACACTAGAAATGGATGGACTTGGAATTGAATGGGGATGAAGACGAATTGGGTGCCCGGCAGTTGGCGAATCTTCAGCTGTCAAGCCACTTGAATTTTCACATCTAATCGGATTTGATAAAGAAGGCCAACAATCAACACAAGGTAAGCCTTTCTTCACACATTGGCATCTTATGCAACGACCTTCTTCATGCATGGGCAACATCTTGATTGGGAGCGCGATCAAGAGCGCATGCTAGACACCATCTGCCATCTTATTATTAGTATTATTGTAGTTATTACTATTATTATATTTAATTTATTCCATTGTGTAATATGGGTATGTGTATATAGGCATAATTTATGTATATTTTATTCAATTTTAAATATGTGCTTAATAATTATTGTAGTTATTTGGTGCTCAACTTACAGCGCTCAAAAAGGAAAATGGTGATGTGCGCCCAATAGCTGTGGGAGGGACCATCGAAGGCTCGCGTCCAAATGCGCCTGCCTTCACGCTCTCACCACAATTCAAGACTTGTTAGTCCCCCACTAACTGGGCTTTGGTGTTCCAAGCGGTGCAGAAGCAGCAGTACATGCCATGAGGATTTATATGAACCACCTACTCCCCAACAAGGCCATTATCAAGGTGGATTTTGAAAATGCCTTCAACAGCATCAGACGTGACGAAAGGCTTTGTGCAGTCCAGAAGTTCATCCCAAACCTGCTACCTTATGTTCACTCGGCCTACTCTACTGATTCTGTCCTGTTATGGGGCAGTGACGTGATCTCTTCGTCCAAGCATTTCCGAATTCACTATGAATGGGAAGTTGAATGTACAAGCATATACTGGTGTGGTTATTAAACAAGGAATTTGAATGAGATAAATCTCATGAGGCTGCCAACCCCTGTACAGAATTTAATAGGTACCATTTTAAGGTTTTAAAGACAAATGAAGAATATTATGTTTTGCAAAGTCGCTGTAAACAATTCCACTACAATTTTATAGCCACCCCCCACCTCTTTCAAGCAAGAAGTATTAAGCTAGGTGTGTACAAAGTGCAGATTCCTTGCAACATACATGTACGAGGTCTTGGAAATGACAAAATGCATAATATTATTATGACACAATTGCAAACGTCTGCAAAAATGGACACAGCACAGCTGTCCATTTAGATGTTCTCAACAACTAATTGATGAGCCCCCTCCCCCAATTATGACCAAAATCCAAAAAAATGTTCATAGGAAATTGAACATCTGAGATTTTTGCTGACATGAGGAATTGAAAAGTAAGTGCATTTAATAAGTGAGATCTTTCAACAGAATAGGTACCGATTTCAAATAACCAACCACTATGTTTATTATAGTTCCTTGATACATTGGTACCCCATTCCCTCAGGAAGTCAATTTGGTAAGGCCAATACAGTGGAACCTGTCTAATCCGGCATCCGATGGGGAATGAGAAATAGCACTGGATTAGCAGGTTGCTGGATTATAGAGGTTTTTGATATCGGCATTCTGAATCCACGAAATTATGATAAATGATTACGTACCATTTTCAAACATAAACAGCCATTATATATGCATACAATATTATGCATGTGATAAAATACTTGTCCAATCATTTCCATACTATGGGATATATGACGAATCACGCATACGGAGCACTTGCGTCCAAATATTACGTCATTGTTGAACTCTAGCTTCTCTTTGTATAATCGTATGACATCACTGAAAAAATGCGGATTGACAGGGACAATAACAACAACGAAATATCGTTCTTTTAACTCCTTTTTGCTTGCCAATAGAAGAGCGCTTTGAAGGGATTGCCAGTTTATGGAGGTTTTCTGGCCTTTTGGGACAGAAAAATCCATTCCGGATTGTGGGTTAGCAGAATTCCGGATTAGGCAGGTACTTTTCTATGGCTAAGTAGTACTTGCCTGAAAATCTCAGCCAATTCATGCAAATGACGGTTTATAGAGGTACCGGATTAGGCAGGTTCCACTGTATATACAATTGACGACAGTTAGCATCCAAAGAAACATTACCACCTATCTAATATACATGTCACTGACTTCTTTAATAATGCTGCCATTTCATATACACTACGTTCATGTACCTTTAGTGATGTACATATACATACGTAGCTATCATTCCATGCATAGAATACTCTCACATAACAAATCAATCTTAAACTCCATTTATCACATTAATTTCAATAACAAGTTCAAATGAACCTCTTACTGATGATGTCTGAATTAGTACAACTATAGTAAATGACATCGTACCAAAAAGAACCCACTTCTCCATACTGGATAATCTGTCTCTGTTGTCTCAGAGATATGTGGAAAATCATATTCTATCTTCAATAAAATACTTTCTAATCCATATAATATTATAATCATGTTTCTAATTGGAATTAATATGGACTTATTGTTGTTTAAACAGATAAACTCCTGGAAAGAACTAGATGACAAGATAGTTGCAATTGCCTACCTGGACCAAAAGGGGCTAGAGGAACACCAGGACTGGATGGGATAAATGGAACGAAGGGTGAAAAGGGAGACCCAGGGCCACATGGGGAGAGGGGTGAAAAAGGGGAGATAGGACTGCCAGGATCTCCAGGACCCCAAGGAATTAATGGTACAAAAGGTGAACGAGGAGAAACAGGGAATGTTGGACAGAAAGGTGAACCAGGACTGAAAGGAGGCACAGGAGTGCCAGGACGCAATGGAACAAAAGGTGAACAAGGACTGAAAGGAGAAATAGGTCGCAGAGGAAACAAGGGAAAGCAAGGGGAAAAGGGAGAGCCAGGAATGCCAGGAACACATGGTCTCAATGGAACAAAGGGAGAAAAGGGTGAACCAGGAAATCAAGGAGTAAATGGAACAATAGGTGAATGAGGAGAAAAGGGACAACCAGGGAATGTTGGACAGAAAGGTGAACCAGGACTGAAAGGAGGATCAGGTTCAAGAGGAAAAAGGGGAAAGCGAGGGGAAATGGTAGAACCAGTAATGCCAGGACCACAAGGACATAATGGAACGAAGGAAGAAAAGGGTGAACTAGGAACTAAAGGTGAACTAGGAGAAAAAGGAACCCGGGGAATGTTGGACAAAAAGCGAAGCGAGCATGGTCCAAGAGGAGACCAACAATTTCCTTCCTATAGAGCACAACATTGAATTATCCCTCAAAAATAGGCTTTTAGATTCACTTGTGCATTTGAAACCATTCACAATATGATGTCATAAACTGGTTGATTATGTTCATCATACTAATGTACTTTATATTGTCTAAATTGCTATTAATATAGTAAACTGCATGGTATACATTCATTTTAAACAAAGTACAGTATACTATTTAACAAAGTTCCAGACTTTCACAGCTATTTATCAAGCAGAATCAATGATACTAAACCTGCATAATATTCGTTGAGCCATTTTGGCTGCCGCACATAGGTGTAGATACATATTATTTAAGTGTCCCTATAGGCAATTTTCAAGGGTTGGCAACTACAGTCATTTTATGTACACTATGTTCATGTACCCATCAGTGATGTAGATATAGCTATCATTTTCTGCATACAATGCTCTCACATAAATTGCATTAACACTACTAACATTATTATTGTTACCTAATGTACTATTACTTTATTGAGTATTGTATGATTCAGTAAAATTGTAGTATTATATATGAACGAAAATATATCTTGGCTCTCTTTGCTTGATGACAGCTGACCTGGCATTGGAAGTGTTAGAGCTGGAAATGAATGTTTCAGAATCTGTGTAGTGGATAGAGCCACACGCTTACTCCATAGAACCTGTTCTTATGGTATTAGGTTTAGGAAACATGGTTGGCACAGCTGAGTCCTTCCTAGCAGGTAAACCCATTTCTTCACTCAGCAATACTGAGGTCTCATAGCTGTCCTTAGTGAAGTACAAACTGCACAGAACTGAATTGTCAGTAGCTCCAGTCCAGTCTAATCGTGTTTTAGCTACTTATCTTGTCCATTCAGTTCATTTATCAGCAACCTTGGGGAATCTATGCAGGATAAACTCACACTCAGCTCTCCTACTGCATCTAGGAGCAACACACCATTTAGGCATTTTCAAAAAAAGTACTATGTTTATCGGATTTAGCGTTAGGTGGTATAACTATTAAAATGTATTGTGCACATTGTTAGTGGTTTCCCTTATGACATTACTCATGTATTCTAAGATGTCCAATTTTTCGGCGATTTCGTGCGTGAACGTTGAATATTTCTCGTTTGGGATAAGAATGGCAATTTTTAACACCGCTACAGGTGTTTACTTACTAAAAGAAGTCATTTGAGGTCAACTTGTTTTTCATGTTACTGGCCCTCCAACATAGTTGTACAGTATGTATAGTTCGTAAATATTACTTGCACTATGTTTACCCGACCAGTAGCAGTGTAAACATTAGTACTCAAATGCTAAGTTACATTTATAATTATCACATCTCCATGTATATTGTGTCTTCATGCGTAAGAGACTGCATTACCACTACGTCCAGGAACAAATGAACGTCCTAAAGCTAGTAAAACCACTACGTACATGTGCTCAGACCCTGTAACATGGAACAGACAACATGTACAGATGATGAAACTGCCATACATATGACAGGGAAGCAGGAGTTGTTGGAGATACTGGATCAATTAGGACCACAAGGACCTCTGGACATCCAGGAGCACTAGGAGATGTTGAGGCTATATGAGTGAGTGTTTTTAATGATTAAGTGAAGCCTTACAAATAGGAATTTCAATTAGGGGAAGACATACGGTAATGTCATTAGCAGTGCACTCATGCTAACTCAATTACAATGGGCCTAATAAAGTCATCCAAGTATAACTCATTCTTAAGGTAAGTCCGAAGGTCACTGGGAAATGGAAATTTTGCCGGTAAGGTGTGGCAATATATATTTTGTAATGAACGCAAACTAATGTCATTAATATGTATTAGCACACATAGATCCCCAAATGCAAACACACACACACACACAAATACACATCACACACACACACACACACACACACACACACACACACACAAACACACATCACACACACATAAGACAATTCAACCCCCCATCACATGAATCAACTTGTTTACACCAAAGCAGAAATTCTAAGGATTCACCATCTATGTGGTGTGAGGTATGGAATTCTCATATCCATTCCCATTCTCTGTTGCTATCAATGGAAAGTACCACATACTAGCTATACATTGAGTATAGCTAGAAATACACAATGAATATCGTTAAAAGTGGGCCTGTTCTACCAGGCCATATAAAGACTGCCTGTTCTGTTGTGGTTACCACAAACTAGCACTGACAAATTTACAGTATTAACAGGAGCTACAGTTATGGCTCGAAGCATTCAGGTCTTTGTACAAGTGGCTCTTTTGTGCTGTCTGATGACTACCAGTATGGGGAGTGTCACTGATTGGCAAAAGGCATTTTCGCTACTTGAACACAAAGTGAATATGCAACAAGAAGAAATCGAGTCACTTCACCATGTGATAGAGCAGTTGGAGAAGAGACTGGAACCACTTGAAGTGAAAGGTGAGTTTGAAGCAACAGCAAATACAAATACAACTTGCAGTCCCTGCTAGGCATGCCTGTTAGTCAGGACTATCCTCCTGTTGACTACATATAGAGTTAATGGGTTTACATCATTACATGTTGTCACTTTATGTGAGTGGGAAGAAGGTACACTGTGAAATAGAGTATAGCATATTCAAAAATAGTATTAATAGAGAAACACATCCCAAGCATTTATGAATTCACTATGAACTGAAAGTTGCACAGGCATGAATTTCTTGGTGTGGTTCGCAGGTATAACATGTGAGATTCGAGGGCATCGACTAGAATTTGGTGGCTAAGGTGTTATGTAAACAATTAAGTCAAAGATAGTGTGGGCGAGTCACACGCAGTCCGCATGACAATCAGTGACATTGGAAACGCACAAAATCAATTGTACGAATACACAGCAGCAACCGTACATTTTTCTCCCTTTATAGATTGAATATTATTAAAATGTTTCTTTGAGAAAGATTCACGTATTCATAAGATTATTATGTACGAGAGACACCATTGCATGAATTTTATATTTATGCTTACGTAATCCGAGACTTGTGACAGTAACGTGATCTGGAGGAGCATTCTGGGTTTTGAGTACAGTTGAACTTCTCGGAGAATGCGGAATTTTTAACTGCAGCCCAAAGCTACGTATGTGCTGACATTAGGTAGAAGAAGGGTAAAGCTAACTTTTCACCGTATCGCTTGTTGATATTCGCTTCCGTTGTCAACATGTGACGGATTATGTTTTCACCTCTTGCCACGAACCGTCAAAAACTGTCATATCTCAGGAATGGGGGGACAAATCAACAAGTGACGAGGTGAAAAGTTAGGTGTCATTATTGCGTATGTTTCGAGCTAGAAAGTTAAACTCGTGCCTTCAACCAAAAATTTCGCACTTTGATTAAAGCCTTTTTCATAGGTATGACGGCATGCCGAATATCTCCATCAAATGAGCGAAGTACAAAGTATCTAAGAAACTGAAACATAGTTAACACATATTAGAAACGTGCAAACTATTCTTTCCTGCAATAGACCGGTCTCGGAGGGATGAAGAGGCAGAAAAAATAAGAGCAATTTTCCGGTGACCATTTTGTTTACGGTACCGATCTCACATGTTATACCTGCGTTAAACACAACTTGTACCTTATGAAACTGGAAGTGGCTATCAGAAGTGCTCTCTGGGAGGTACCTTAAGAATTGTTACATGATCAAGATAATTCTTTTTTTCCTACTACTGATTTTATCTCCAACTGGGTTGTATTACAAGTTTCATTTATTCTGTTCTTCAAATGCTGAATAATTATAATAAAATGAAGACGAATGGGCAATTCACAACGAGTTCATGGAACATTTGAACAATAAAATGAATACCATTCCATGAGACGTTGTCGTGTTCACTGTCCAACCTTTGTGTGCTACAGTCTAGAAAACTAGCATAATGTGCTGTCATCTACTGCGCCTGTACGTACGTATTATTGGGCAAATCTTCCTAATCAGATAGTGTTTTCCGAACATCATCCGAAGCACTGTTGCAGGCTCTCTTTCTTCAAGTAAATTTTGTTGTTTTCTCTTTGCAGGACATTCTTAGGCTTTGCTCATGATACAGTACAATTTGGTTTGAACATTTATCCAGCCACTCTTACCACATAGAGATTTATATGTATAACAACATTCCACCGAACCTTATTGAATAGATATGGCGTGTTTTGCATTATCTTTGTGTAGTCTTTTTTGGATAAGTATTGGTATGCACATTCACGAACAATCTAAAAATTGATTTAGAATTGAACCAACAAAGTTAGTGTTTCTCGATCCATAAGAACTCTTGCAGCAGTTACTGGAATTTCCATTCCGACTGTAAAGTTTATGCAGCAAATTTATATTTATCAGTGTACTCCCAAATTTTACACAGCAAGATAGGAACTTCTATACATGTATGGAAAGGTCTTGTCTTGGCCTATAGATTGATGTAACATTTAGGCCCATTACTATACAAGACAAGAGGATTTATGTGATTAAAAGCCCCTACAAAACTAGGGCACATATATGATGCAGGGTACATTGAAGTCCCTTCTGGCTCAGAGTGCATACTGTGTAAGGTACTAGATGTGTTTAAGTAGGAATTAGAAGGAGATAAATCCCGTGGGGATGCTATCTCCTCTCCAGAATAAATTGGATACCATTTTAGGTTTTAAAGACTTTTACTGAAAATATTATGTTGGGCAGTCTGTACACAAATTCCACTCTAATATTTGTTGTCCATATTTCCACATCATGCACCTTATTTATGTAAGAATTATTAAGCTAGGTGTGTATTATGTGCAGATCCCTCGCTACGCACATGTATGTAATCTTGGAAATGACAATAATTATACATTCTGACATAATTGTAAATGTCTGTGAAAATGGACACAGCATGGCTGCCCAATTACCGTAGTGTCCGAAATTTTGGTGGGACGTAATTTTCGCAAATCGCTCGATTTAGGACTGTTCGCATTTTTATTTTCGCGAATGGCAACGTGCTTATTGGTTTTCCTTTTAATTAGCACTTCGAGGACGCTTATGTGTTATGAATGGCAACGGAACGCAGGGTACTATCGTTTATAGTCGAGACAAGCTTCTGACGTTTTATTTTTCTGAGAAAGAACTGCAAGATTGCTCGCTTTTGAAGATGTCCACGTTTGAGTATGAGAGTGGTATTCGAGGATATCATGTTTATTAGACTATTTGGAGCAGTAGCATTGGAGAGGTTCTTAGCTGCCGTCAAGAGCCCAGAAACGCTGAAGATCCCTTCGCTACAGGTGAAAACAAAGGCAATCGCCCTTTGTTCCCATGTTGCCCGTACTACCAACGTATGGACGGCCGCCATTTTATACATACCCACGATAATTTTCGCGAATGGAAATTTCGCGAATCAGACCTTCCTCGCGAAATTTGTGAAAATTACGTCCCGTGAAAATTTCGGACACTACGGTAGATGCCCCCAACAGTGAAGCACCATCATAATTGACAAAGAAGCACTTCAATTCCATCTAGCAGTTTTACATTCATCATTCTTTAGTAGCACTAGATTCACAGCTATTTAGCAAGCATAATCAATCATACTGAACCTGCACCTAACAGTTAAGCCATTTTGGCTGCAGCAAATACGTGTAGATACATAATATTATTTAAGTGTCCCTGATGATATTTTCAAGGGTTGGCAACTATATGTAATATCATCACTTTATGTACACTGTGTTCATGTACCCATCAGTGATGTAGATATAGCTATCATTTTATGCATACAATGCAATCATGTATCAAATCAATGTCAAAATACATCAGATTCTATAACATTAATTTTAATGACAAGCTCAGATTAACCTCTTTCCAACAATGTCTGAATTAGTACAACTATAATAAATGACATCTTATATTAAAAATGAACCAACTTCTCCACACAGTAGAATTTGCCTCTGTTGTCTTAGTGATATGTGAAGACTAATATTCTATATATTTTGAATGAACTATGTCGTAATCAATATAATTACAATTATGCTGCTAATTATAATTGAGATTATATTAACTTGCTCTTGTTTAAACAGAGAAATTCCAGGAAAGAATTAGACGACAAGGTGGTTGCAATTGTCTACCTGGGTCAAAAGGGGCTAGAGGTACACCTGGACTGGATGGGATAAATGGAACAAAGGGTGAAAAGGGAGACCCAGGGCCACATGGGGAGAGGGGTGGAAAAGGAGAGCTAGGACTGCCAGGATCTCCAGGACCCCAAGGAATTAATGGTACAAAGGGAGAATCAGGGAATGTTGGACAGAAAGGTGGACCAGGAGTGAAAGGAGACACAGGAGTGCCAGGACGCAATGGAACAAAAGGTGAACGAGGACTGAAAGGAGAATTAGGTCAAAAAGGAAACAAGGGAAAGCAAGGGGAAAAGGGAGAGCCAGGAATGCCAGGACAACAAGGACTTAATGGAACAAAGGGAGAAAAGGGTGAACTAGGAGATCAAGAAGTAAATGGAACAAGAGGTAAACGAGGAGAAAAAGGACAGAGAGGTGAACCAGGACTGAAAGGTGAGCAAGGGCAAAAGGGAGAGCCTGGAATGCCAGGACCACAAGGTCCTAATAAAACAAAGGAAAAAAAGTGTAAACAAAAAGATCAAGCCACCAATCGAACAGATTCTGTACCAGTAATAACAGGCAATGTGGGATGTGAACTAGGAGATCAAGGAGTTAATGGAACAAAAGGTGAACGAGGAGAAAAAGGACAGAAAGGTGAGCCAGGGGAAAGGAGAGAGCCAGTAAAACAGGAACCACAAGGACCTAATGAAGCAAAGTGCAAACCAAAAAGAGCAGTCAATGGAACAGATTCTGTACCAGAAATAACAAGCAATAACGGATGTTAAAAAACCAAAGAACTTAATTCTCTACTAAGAGTACGCGTTAAATATTGCAATCAGTCGAAGAATTAATAAATTACATACATGTTAATCATTACAATTACATATTTTAGATACTTCAGTAGTATTAATGTGGGCACAGTGTAATAATATAGTTAAGTTGAACTAAATGAGATAATCTGTTCCAGTATTTGATTTTGGAACTAATTAAGCTAGTGTGTATGCAAGCATTTAAACGATGCAGGATGCATATGCAAACTTTCTGTACCAATAGGTCTTCCTACAAAGTTAGCATGTTATCATTCAGAAACATAGAATTAGTGCACACAAACACACAATGTGATGTGGTTCTATTTGAATGTACATCATATATATGTACCTACGTATATAATATGATACTGTAATTGCATACTGAAGACCTCCTACTTCAAAAGCACCACCAACAGTGCAAATCCAATACACTGGGGTATAGATATCCCAAAGCATTCCCTTTCAGAATAACAAATTTCATGTATATAGCTTTTGTTGTTGATTTTTAAGATAAAGATGAGCATATCCTTATCATACGGAATCTACGTATGTATTAAAATACTACATTTGGTATGCATAATATCTGGTTAATATGGAACAAATAACTTATGATCGACATTTCAAAATTATAATCATTATTATTATTGCATTCATGTATGCATGTACATGCTTTTTGTATAGCACTTGATTGCTAGAATAATAGAATAGTGATGAGAAAGAATGAAGAACAAATATTGTTTGTAGGGTACATTTAATTAAACAATTAAGTATCTAGTAAGTCATTTAGGAGGGATGGAATTCATGTATATAGTTATCAGGTGGTTATGAGGTGGGTGGGTAACAGTTTGGGTAGGACCAGGTGGGTGGGGATCGAGGTAGGAGACTGGTGGGTGGATCCAGGCAAGAGATGGGTGGATGGAGATCCAGTAGGGCAACAACTGGCCTGACTGGGCTCCAGGTTTGTGGGGATCAGGTGGTCCCTCATTCAAGGAGGGTCCCGTAGCCAGGGTTAACTGCATAGTAAGATTTCTCATTGAGGGTAGGTGGGCTACCAAATGGGGCAATGTACACACTATGACAAAAAACTCCATGGTAAGACAAACAATACAGACAGCATACAAGTGATCAGTGAAGGTTTCAAACAAGCACAAGTCAGTTAAATTATGTCCTCAAAATTAGCAAATTACAATGTATGTGTATACAACAGTTACTGTGTGTGTGCGTGTGTGTGTGTGTGTGTGTAATTTTACATATTGGTGTATTCCAGAATTTCATACAACAAGGTAGCAACTTCTATACATGTAATGAAAGGTCTGTTCTTGGCCTATCACTGTTAACGTTTTGGGGCATTACTAGATAAGACAAGATGATTTAAGCAAATAAAAATGCATCAAAAATATGGCCACATATGGCGTAGGGTACACAAAAACAATTTCCAGTTCGGGTACATACAGTGCAAGGTACAAGATGTGTTAAATTGTTGAAAACATTATATTTGTGATTTAACCTAGCTACAACTATTATTGCATTGACCATGCATTCATTAGTACACAATAGATTTCATATGCATATACGTCTGGAGGCATAGTATAGGTAGGCTTGATCCTGAATCATGGAAATACATAGGCATGTTAATTTATACACACAGCAAAGGCAAGAAAATGGCGGTGACCATCAAGTACATGAGATGCAGTAGTATTATTTTTGATGTTTGACCATTGAGTATGTGTCTATGTCTGTAGATCTCAGCATTAAATCTATCCAAAAATTATGGTGAGTTCTTGGAGTTCAGCTACTATGATATGCTGAACATAGCAATTATAATACAGTATGTAGTTTGCAGATATTATGATACTTGCACCATGTTCACCTGACCATTAGCAGTGGTAAGACTCAACTACTGGATCAAATTCATAATTATGATGTCTGCAAATATTATGCATAAAAGACTGCAAGACCACCAAGACCAGGAACAACCTATGGAAGAATGAGAAAAGGCAAAGCAGGTCCACAAGAACCTCCTTTGAAATACGCCTAACTATGGTTGACCTCATGGCAGTATACAGACAACACCGTGGTAGTCTGCGGATACCACAATAGACAACCTCATCTATCCTAGGGTGATAATCAACATACAAATAATGTACTATTTAGGCTATATTTGCATAGCGATTATAACGTAATATTTCTTTATAAATTGCAAGAACAACAGGGAAATAATAGTGAAGAAATATCAAAGATGGTATAAAAAGAAGAAAAAGATATTAGACAAAGTCAGACTAAAAACCTCATAAAACTTAAACATGTCCAAAAGTGTTCTCACTGTTCCCCGTTCTCTTAGTTTTCCTGCAAACTTCATCAATAGCATTTCTCATATCTTTGTTGGCTGAATCTTCAGTTTCCATTCTTTCCAAAGGAAAAGGCTTTACAAATAAGTCGTAAATGCCTTTGATTTTTACGCTATTCAATGCTTTCTTGCCACAGAGAGGCAATGCAAGTTACTGCAGATCCTTTCTTCTGCGGGAAAAATTCTTATTGCCAACCTTGCTGCTAGATTTCTTCTTGATTTTACAGCGTTGAGGCAGGTATAGACAATTTCTTGGGGGATAATATAATGTGTCATCTGGTGGTTTGCCGTCTGATTCATCTCCTGTGTAAGGGAGAAACACAAAACGAGGAGCATAACAACACTGGATCAGGCTCTGGTATCGCAGTGCTGTCCAACGGTGGTGATTGGATTGGCAGCTGTAAAGAAGCTACACGTCTTTAATTCATCCAGTTGTCCAGATATATTTTTTTCAAACAAATCTAGCATCAAAATAACTTTAACATTTTGCGCTGAAAGGGCATCAAATATCTTCTCCATTTTAGATACTATTTCAGAATTTTGTTGAATTGGTGGCTGGGTGATTTAAACCTCTTCTACTTGATCGGGAATCAATGCGGGCTGCCGAGGTTGAAGCTTATTCCAAGCTCTGGTTGTGGATTTGAACATTACCGATTTATTGACCAACCCATGTCGAAGAACGACGTACTGACCGCCAGCAATCTAATGGACATGATGCAAGACAAGTTTGAGTGTGAAGACATCAGATACTCACTGCGCACTCTAGCCAGGGCAAGGCAGGACCTAGGATAGACGTTTGGTATGGCAAGATACTGTCAAGCTATTCGGGAGAGTAATAAGCTCAAAAGAGTAGAGTGGTGTGAACAGCGCTTGTTGGAGAAGGAAACTTTCAACAACATCATTTTTACGGACAAATCTACTGTGCAATTGGAAAACCACTGTAGAAAATGTTTTCGCTGGAGAGGAGCACCAAGAAAGATGAAATACAAGTTCAAGCACCCTCAGAAAGTTCATATTTGGGGAGGAATCTCTAAGAGAGGTGCCACAAAAATTGTCATCTTTCAAGGAATCATTAGAGCCACTGTGTACAGGGACATTCTAAGAGAGTCATTGATCCCTTTCATATGCAAGCACCTTATGTACAGCCATTGTTTATATCAGGACAATGATCCTAAACACACGAGTCGCTATATTTGTGGATTCTTTGAGCAGACTGAGATTGTTTGGTGGAAGAGCCCTGCTGAAAGTTCCGATCTCAATCCAATTGAGAAGATTTGGGGATCCATGAAGTGCTACTTAAGGGACAAGTATAAGCCAAAGAATCTAGCCAAATTGAAGACAGGAATAAAAGCCTTCTGGAAAAAACTGATGCCAGACGTTTGCACTAGGTATATCGACCACCTTCACAAGGTACTACTGCTAGTTATTGAGGAGATGGTGGTCCAACAGTACATTAACATACCTAACTTTGTTAAATAATTCATATTTTTGCATTATACACTCGTAATTATTACAGTGAATTCTCGTTAATCTGCCACCGCTTTATCTGCCTAACCTGTTTATTCGCTGCCAATTGCCTGCATGAATTCACTTGTATGGTTATACTACTGATGCAATCCGCCAATCAGATAATCTGCCTACGCCACAATTTTGTGACATCACTTCCTCTAATTACACGTGTTATGTAACACTTAATCCGCCACTCCTGGAAGAAGATGGCTACCAAGCGACCAAGAACTGACTTGTCTGTGACGTATAAAAGGAGATCGATTTGCGATTGAAATGCTCAAAATCAACACAGGAGCAGATTTCAGAGCATTTTTCAAGGAAATGGAACCTTTAGATCGCAAGTAGGACAGTTGGTGACATACTAAAGCGAAAGGCTGACTGGGAGATTCGTGAAGCCCATCAACTGAGTCAGAAACGCCTCAGGTAACCCAAGTTTAATGCCTTAGAGAAAGCTCTAGGAATGTGGTTCGCAACCATGCAAGCAAAGAGGGCTATTATTTCGGACACGACACAGGCATTGTTTCCTCAAGTCATGAACACAGGACAGGAGATCCTACGAAAGAACAAACATCTTTATATGTTCATTTTATGTGACAGTACTTAGCAATGCATGCTTTATCTCTTTACTTTGCATTTTTCTTATTAATTCAGGATGTTTGTTGCTATTGTTATAATATGCTATTGCTATTTGTGATATATGATATTGTTTGCTTGATATAATAGGATATTGTGATTAAAATTTAAGTAATTCATTAATCCGCCAAACTCGTTAATCCAAATACTGCTAAAACGAATTGCGGCGGATTAACAAGAGTACACTGTATCCTTAAACTTTATAATACGTATTTTAGCTGATATTATCATTTTGTTACGTATGATTATTACACGTACCCAAGTGTACGACGAAAGCGCACCAATGAATTGGGTGATAAGTGGCAATTACTTTCTCAATGTTTACATAAATGCACAGCACACCACATACGGGCGTGACGAATTTCTGAGGGCTTCCTGGGATATCTGTGCCAGCATATGCGGAAATCTGTGCCATCGGATGCAGAAAAACATACATTTTCCATGACCTGTACCGTAACATGCACAAGAACCTCCACGACTTGACAGCGAACTAGGAGTTGTTGGAGATACATACTGGATCAACTAGGACAACAAGGATTTCCTGTACATCCATGTGCACTAGGAGATGTTAAGGATACAAAAGTGAGGGCTTTTACAAGGATTCAGCCAAACCTACCATGTACCAAATTACATTATGAGAAGACATACAGTAATGCCATTAGTGATGAAACTATGCATGCATTCACTGTTACTGCATATGTCCAGTAGTAGTACCCTATGTATAGTCTAGAAATTTAAGATTTTTATAGCCCAATTACATAGACTGAGCATATCTACACCACACTCCAAGGATTACTAAGAATGTTTATGATGTCTATGCAACAAGATATGAACCCTTTAAGGGTTGAAGGCAAGTCCTAACTACGTATATATCATTATAAACTCATTTTTTCCAGTTCTATAGCTGCAATAGAATGAGCAGATACTATAAAGCAATAGAATGAGTAGATACTATAGGAGGGCTGGGCTTGACCAATCCTGAACTCCAGGCTACAAGAGAATATGAAGCCTCTATTGCCATAGCACATTCTCTGGTCACAGCCATCAAATCAAAAGA
Organism: Chondrilla cf. caribensis; assembly: GCA_964020155.1. Classification (NCBI taxonomy): domain Eukaryota; kingdom Metazoa; phylum Porifera; class Demospongiae; order Chondrillida; family Chondrillidae; genus Chondrilla; species Chondrilla cf. caribensis. The sequence continues at coordinate 4,090,506 of OZ026547.1, forward strand.
AAATGAATACAGCCAAGACATTGTCTCCAACAAACACAAGGCTAAAAAGAGATGAAACAGAGGGAGCAATTGCAATTAGAATCTATTAAGGAAGAAACGATGGCATGGCTACCTTCAAGCATGAAGAGAAACGTTACGATGGCACAGGAAAAAAGAGCATCAGCCTGGCTAAATGCTCTTCCAATTAGGGAACATGGCTTTGCTCTGCACAAAAGCGATTTCCATGATGCACTGTGCCTTCGATACAACTGGCGTCCTCCACGTCTACCAGTACAGTGTGCCTGTGGACAAGGATTCTCCATTAATCATGCAATGGATTGCCCTACAGGAGGCTTCCCTAGTGGGAGACATAATGATGTCAGGGATTTAACAGCAACGCTTCTCACTGAGGTTTGCCCAGATGTGGCCATTGAACCAAACCCTACAACCGTTAAATGGTGAACAATTCGTGTATGGCAGTGCAAATTGTGAGGCCAATGCCAGAGCAGATATTTGTGCACAAGGATTCTGGGGAAATAGTAGTCAAAGAACATTTTTGGATGCAAGGATTTGCAATCCCAACGCTCCCACCTACTATAATTCCAGCCTTGAAGCCATCTATCGTACACAGGAAAAAGAGAAACGTCGACAATATAAAGAGAGAATAAGAGAAGTTGAACTGGGGTCATTCACACCTCTCATCTTCTCCATTTTTGGAGGAATGGGAAGATCCACCACCATGGCTCACAAGAGCTATGAACACATTTATGGCTTATTGGAAATCATCCTGAATGTGATCTGATTGACTAGGTGGTAGGGGATCCAGGTAGGAGGCGGGTGGATGGAGATCCAGCAGGGCAACAACTAAAATATTATGGTGTAAGGTACTAGATGTGTTAAGCTGTCGAAAAACACTCTATTCGTGAATCCACCTGGCTACAGCTATTATTGCATTGATCATGCATTAGTACACAATAGATTTAGTATGTATATACTTCTACAGGCCTAGCATGAAGGCCGGAATCATGGAAGTCAATACACATGTTAATTTATTCACGTAACAAAAGCAATAAAATGGCATTGACCATCAAGTGCACGTAATGGAGTTTATTATTTCCTGTATTTGGCCATTGGGTATGTGTCTATATGTCCATAGATCTTAGCATTGAATATACCCACCAATGGTGAGTTCTTGTAATTCAGCTACTATGATAATAAAGGGCCAGTAACATGAAAATGAATTGGTCTCAAAATACCCCTAGTACTAGAATATATAGTTAGTATATAAGCAATAGTTGTGGTGTTTAAATTTTCTCCTGTCATGTGGGTGGGGAATAATTCAAGGAATTAATAGCCAATTATGTGGTTTTACATCATATCGACCAATGTTCGTGACGTCATAAGGGGAATGGAAGATGTTTGAGGGTTTTTCGGAGAATGAAATAAGCAACACTAATGGCCTTTCTTCTAATGACAAATGCAAAAGTAGCACTTCAGAAGAGGAAGGTACTGTCAGAGAGGATGAAGGTGATTCCAGTGTTTCAGAAACTTTTGGGATGGAGCCTTATCTGTTTGAACCCGTCACGGCAATTGACCTATTGGGGTCAGAAAGTGCTTCAGAAGAGGACCCAGGAGAGGCAATTTGGAGACTGGCTAACAGTACCTGGTATATATTTGAACTGTAAGGGGTTATTTTGTTCACTGCTCTCATTTATAACTGAAGACATTATAAGTATTATTAGGTGTACACGTGGAAAGTACGAATATATGCCAACCGCTATATAGGGAGAGTGTATGCCATCAGGAGATTGCTGAGGCAGAAGAGAAACTGAAAGAATCAGATGTTTTTAGTTCACTAAGATCCTATGCAGAACATACAATTTATTATAAAATGACATGAAATTGATTTAGTGTTAATATACACATGCATAATATTGCAATACTTAATGAACTTAGTGATGTAGGTAGCAGGAGGAATGGCCCCCCATGGCTACCACTTTCTACAGCCGTCTGGCCTCAATGCTTAGTGAGAAGAAGGGAATACCATATCACCAAGTCATGGGATGGATCTGTTGCAGGCTTAGATTTGCACTGCTCTGCACGTTCATCCTATCATATGCGGCTCAAGAAACACGCTGAGGATCATCTTCACTGACATCACAAAAATTACCGAGAGCCAGGTACACCATGAGTTATGACTTATAATATTATTACCACGTTACTAACATTGATATTGTTACCTAATGTATTGTATGTCTCAGTAAAATTGTAGTATTATATGAACATGAATATAATATCTTGGCTCTCTTTGCTTGATGACAGCTGACCTGGCATTGGAAGTGTTAGAGCTGGAAATGGATGTTTCAGAGTCTGTATAGTGGATAGAGCCACACGCTTACTCCATGGAACCTGTTCTTATGGTATTAGGTTTAGGAAACATGGTTGGCACAGCTGAGTCCTTCCTAGCAGGTAAACCTGCTTCTTCACTCTCAGCTCTCCTATTGCATCAAGCAGGAACATACCATTTAGGCATTTTGAAAAAAATACTGTTTATCGGATTTAGTGTTAAATCGTCGCGTAATTGGCAGAATCACTATTAAAAAGCATTGTAAGCAGTAAACACAATTTGTACCTTATGAAACTGGAAGTAGCTATTGGAAGTGCTCTCTGGGGGGGAGGGGATACCTTAAGAATTGTTACCTGATCCTGCCTCAACGTAATGAACACTCTCAGGCCTTGTTGATACAGTACAAGTAGGTTTTGACCATTTTTAAATAAATGAAGAAACACAAAATACCAATACTACCTGCAGTCCTATGAAATAGAGAATGGCATATTCATAAGAATACTATTAATGGAGGAACTTATTCCAAGAAGGAATTACTTGGTGTGGTTATTAACACATGTATATATCTCAAAAAACTGGAAGTGCTATCGGTTCGAAGTGCTCTCTAGGTACCTTAAGAATTGTTACATGATCAAGATAATTCTTTTATTGTTCTATCGATTTTATCTCCAACTTGGTTGTATTACAAGTTTCATTTATTCTGTTCTTCAAATGCTAAAGAACACTAAAATGAAGACGAACGGGCAATTCACAACAAGTTCATGGAACATTTGAACAATAAAACGAACACCATTCCATGACAAGTTGTCGTGTTTACTGACCAACCTTTGTGTGCTACAGTCTAGAAAACTAGCATGATGTGCTGTCATCTACTGGGCCTGTACGTACGTATTATTGGGCAACTCTTCCTCTTTCTCATTCCTATTCAGATGGTGTTTCCGAACATCATCTGAAGCACTGTTGCAGGCTCTCTTTCTTCAAGTGAATTTTGTTGGTTTCCCTTTGAAGGGCATTCTTAGGCCTTGCTCATGACAGAGTACAATTTAGTTTGAATGATTTTCCAGCCACCTTTATCACATAGAGTTTTAAATGCGACAACATTCCACTGAACCTGAGTCAAATAGATATGGAGTGTTTTGCATTATCTTGTGTAGTCTTTTTCGGATAAGCATTGGTATGCACATTCACGAACAATCCAAGGGTTGATTTAGAATTGAACCAAGAAAGTTGAAGTGTTTCTCGATCCATAAGAACTCTTGCAGCAGTTATTGAAATTTCCATTCCGACCTAAAAGTTTATTCAGCAAATTTATATTTATCAGTGTACTCTCAAATTTCATACTGCAAGATAGCAACTTCTAAACATGTATGGAAAGGTCCTTTCTTGGCCTAGAGATTGATGTAACATTTAGGCCCATTTACTATACAAGACCAGAGAATTTATGTGATTAAAAGCCCCTACAAAACTAGGGCGCATATATTATGGCACAGGGTAGACGGAAGCCACTTCCAGTTCAGTGTACATACTGCGTAAGGTACTAGATGTGTTCAACAAGGAATTAGAATGAGATAAATCTCTTAGAGCTGCTGTCTCCTCTCTAGAATTAATTGGTTACCATTTTAGGTTTTAAAGACCTTTATTGAAAATATTATATTTAGCAGTCTCTGTACACAAATTCCACTCCAATATTTATTGTCAATATTTCCACATCGTGCACCTTATACATGTAAGAATTATTGAACTAGGTGTGTATTATGTGCAGATCCCTTGCTACATACATGTATGTAATCTTGGAAATGACAATAATTATATGTGTATGTGCAAGCGAAAAGGGCCCTTAGCGATTTTTTTTCGAATGCGCGTTTTTGGTATTGTTCGATAGCCTATTCCACACTGCAGACGATGGCGCTATCATTTTAGATCATAGGAGCGACTATTTATGCGCTACAGGTCTTTGTTTGAGTCCCTCCGCGCAACGTTATAACGGATAACAGGTTCATTTCCGTTTTTGGCACTGGATCCGTATACTGAAGATGTAAAGCATACTGACCAATGGAAATTCATGATGTCATTCAAGGCGAATCCGCATTCAGGATGGAACTGCATAACTCCGTATAATTTAAAATGGCGACTTTGAACGTTAGCCGAAAATGCTTCGTTCTCGAAAAGTACGAATCGTATCGACACGACGCTTTCAGAACTTATTCTTTATCACCATATAAGCAATTTGATCGAATAAAACGAAAACCGAAAATTTTGCATTATTTGGCTGTTTTGATACATTCTGAACATTTTCATAACAATGGCTAAGGGCCCTTTTCGCTTGCACGCTCACATATTATTATGACATAATTGTAAATTTCTGTGAAAATGGACACTGCATGGCTGCCCAATTATATGCAGGTATAAAGTGAGATTCAAGGGCGTCGACTAGAATTTTGCAGTTAAGGTGTTATATAAACAATTACCTCACAGGTAGTATGGGCGAGTCACACGCAATCTGCAAGATGATCAGTGACATTTCAAACACACGTAATCAATAATTGTATGAATACACAGCAGCAACCGTACTTTTTTCTTCCTTTATAGATCGACTATTATTAAAATGTTGCTTTGAGAAAGACTTGCGTATTCTCAAACTTATTATGTAAGGAGAGACACCGTCGCACGAATCTTATATCCATGCTGATGTAATCCAAGCCTCGTAACAGTAACATGATCTGGATGAGCATTCTGGGTTTTGAGTACAGTTGAACTTCTTGGAGAATGTGGAATTTTTAACTGCGGCCCAGAGCTACGTATGTGTCGACATTGGGTAGAAGAAGGGTAAAGCTAACTTTTCACCGTGTCGCTTGTTGATATCCGTTCCCGTTGTCAACATGTGCAGATTAGGTTTTTCACCTCTTGCCACAAACCGACAAAAAACGTCATATCTCAGCAATGGGGGAAGAAATCAGCAAGCTACGCGGTGAAAAGTTAGGTGCTGTTTTAGCGAATGTTTCGAGCTAGAAATTTAAACTCTAATTCCATCAAAATTCCACACTTCGATAAAAGCCTTTTTCATAGGTATGATGGGATGCTGAATATCTCCATCGAATGAGCACAGTACAAAGTATCTAACGGATTCAAACATAGCTAAAATGTATTAGAAGTGTTCTAACTATTTTTTCGTGCATTTGACCGGTCCTGAAGGAAGGAGGAGGCAGTAAATATGAGAGCAATTTTCCGGCGGCCATTTTGTTTACGGTACCGATCTCACATGTCATACCTGTGTAGATGCCCCCACAGTGAAGCACCATCATAATCAACAAGAAGCACTTTGATTCTATCTAGGTGTATTCCTGTCATTTGTCATTCTCTGGTAGCACTACTTTCACAGCTTTTTATCAAGCACAATCAATGGTACTAAATCTGCATATATTTGTTGAGCCATTTCGGCTGCAGCACATAGGTTGTAGATACATATTATTTAAGTGTCCCTAAAAGGTAATTTTCAAGGGTTGGCAACTACAGTCATTTTATGTACACTATGTTCATGTACCCATCAGTGATGTAGATATAGCTATCATTTTATGCATACAATGCTCTCATGTATCAAATCAATGTCAAAATCAGATTCTATAACATTAATTATAATGAAAAGCTCAGATGAACCTCTTTCCAACAGTGTCTGAATTAGTACAACTATAATAAACGACATCTTATATTAAAAAATGAACTCACTTCTCCATATTGGAGAATCTGTCTCTGTTGTCTTAGGGATATGTAAAGACCAATATTCTTTTTTGAATTAACTATGTCTTAATTGATATAATATTAATAATTACAATCATGCTCCTAATTATAATTGAGATTATATTAACTTGCTCTTGTTTAAACAGAGAAATTCCAGGAAAGAATTAGACGACAAGGTGGTTGCAATTGTCTACCTGGGTCAAAAGGGGCTAGAGGTACACCTGGACTGGATGGGATAAATGGAACAAAGGGTGAAAAGGGAGACCCAGGGCCGCATGGGGAGAGTGGTGAAAAAGGAGAGCTAGGACTGCCAGGATCTCCAGGACCCCGAGGAATTAATGGTACAAAGGGAGAAAAAGGAGAAATTGGACTACCAGGGGATGTTGGACTGAAAGGTGAACCAGGAGTGAAAGGAGACACAGGAGTGCCAGGACGCAATGGAACAAAAGGTGAACCAGGACTAAAAGGAGAATTAGGTCCAAGAGGAAACAAGGGAAAGCCAGGAATACCAGGACCACAAGGACGTAATGGAAGAAAGGGAGAAAAGGGTGAACCAGGAAATCAAGGGATAAATGGAACAAGAGGTAAACGAGGAAAAAAAGGACAGAAAGGTGAACCAGGACTGAAAGGTGAGCAAGGGGAAAAGGGAGAGCCAGGAATACCAGGACCACAAGGACCTAATGAAACAAAGGAAAAAAAGTGTAAATCAAAAGATCAAGCAGTCAATGGAACAGATTCTGTACCAGTAATAACAGGCAATATGGGATGTTAAAAAACCAAAGAACTTAATTCTCTACTATAAGAGTAAGCGTTAAATATTGCAATCAGTGGAAGAATTATTAAAATACATATATGATAATCATTACCATTACTTATTTTGGATACTCTATAAGTAGTCAAGTGGACACAGAGTATTAATATAGTTAAGTTGAACTAAATAAGATAATCTGTTACAGTAATTGATTTTGGAATTAATATTTTCCAACAATAATAATAATTAACTGGAGTGTTCGAGAAAACACATTCCATCAAAACTTGAATACTAACTGACACACATAATTATAAACAGGTAGACATACAAGTAGTAGAATCCATGGCTACTGATAATTTTACATGGTTATAATATAACAATCTTAACAAAAGCATGCCAATGTGCTACGTACGCAACAAGATGACCCTATAGCTATGAACTCAATGACATGCATGTGGACAAATTGGAAATTATGCTCAGTGTGATTTGACTAACTTCATACTGTAATATAAATTAACTGGGGAATCTATACATCACCATGCAAGTCAAGTTCAATCAATAAGCAACAGTAAATGAAACATGAATCTTTTGTAATGAATCACAAATGTAATGTTATACTAATAATAACTTAATTTTCTATAGAATATAATTCTGCATGTCATTGTAGAGCTCTTGTTTTACAACAAGATGTAATTAATTAAATTATTATATTCTCACTATTGAAAATATATGAGCAATGAATAGAGCATTAAAGCAAAGGATATGCAATGAAAATTAGTGAGTTTTACATGAAAATTAATGCGAGCGAGTGTGTATACAAGCATTTGCTTGAAGATATTACGTTCGACGGAGCTTCAGTGCACAAATTTTAGCCCAATTTATAATTGTCGGCGTTCGAAATAGGCCATCAATATTTCGCGCAATATAAATTATTATAATATTATAAATTCGTTGTTGCGGTTACGCATAGGAACACATTATATATCTATCTATCTATATATATATTATATATCAGACGAGCATTACATACCGGAAATCGAAATGAAAACAATATACAAGTTGTTCCACTAGTAGCATCATGTTTTTGTAAACCTTTGTAAAAAGTGCTTTGCAAAGATTTTACAAAGACTTTCAGGCTTGGAAAACTAGCCATTTTTTGCTGTGTTGATTGATATTTCAAAATTATAATCATTATTATTGGATTCATCTATGCATGTACATGCTTTTTATATAGCACTTGATTATTAGAATGATAGAATAATGATGAGAAAGAATGAAGAACGGATATTGTTTGTAGGGTATACTTTATTAAACAGTAACTAAGTATCTAGTAAGTCATACAGAAGGGATGGAATCCATGTAGGTATCAGTTGGCTATGAGGTGGGTGTGTAGCAGATTGGGTAGAACCAGGACAGTTGGGATCCAGGTAGGAGACGGGTGGGTGGAGATCTAGGAGAGCAACAAGTGGCCTGGGCTCCAGGTGTGTGGGGATCAGGTGGTCCCTCATTCAAGGAGGGTCCTGTAGCCAGGGTTATCTCTATAGTAAGATTTCTTATTCAGTGTGGGTAGACTACCAAATGGGGCAGTTGACATAGAAAACTCCATAGGAAGACAAACAGTACAGACAGCATACAAGTAAGCAATGATGGTTTCAAACAAGCACAAGTCAGTTGAATTATGTCCTCAAAAATTAGCAAGTTCCAATGTATGTGAATACAACAGTTACTGTGTGCGTGTGTGTGTACGTGTGTGCGTGCGTGCGTGTGTGTGTGTGTGCGTGCGTGTGTGCATGCATGCGTGTGTGTGTGTGTGTGTGTCCCCTCAAAAATTAGCAAATCACAATGTAGGTGAATACAACAGTTACTGACTATTTAAAGAGTAGCACAGTGAAACACTCCTATGTTGACATCAACTGTGCATGTGTGTGTGTGTTTAGGGGGTTGTTGTTTGTATGTGTGTGTGATTGTACTTACTGGTGTACTCCCAAATTTCATACAGCAAGGTAGCAACGTCTATACATGCATAGAAAGGTCCGTTTTGGCTTATACATTGTAAACTTTTAGGCGCATCACTAGATAAGACAAGAGGATTTAAGCAACTAAAAACACCTCAAAACTATACGTGTAGGGTACACAGAAACTATACACAACACACACACACACACACACACACAAACACCGCATGCATACTTACTAGTGTGGGAGTGTGTACTTAGTATGCACTCCTGGATAGTACAAACTCCTGGTTAGCACGCACCCTCACTTAGTACATTCTCCGGTTTTTGTTAATGGACACTCCTGGTTAGCACACACTCTCGGCTTGTGTACACACACCCAGTTAATACACACTCTTTCTTAGTATACACTCCTGCTTAGCACACACTCTCGGTTAGTACACACACCTGGTCAGCACACACTCCTGGTTAGTACACACTCCCGGGTAGTACTCAGTCCCTGTTAGCACACACTCCCGGTTAGCACACACACCTAGTTAGCGCACACTCTTGGTTAGCACACACTACTGGTTAGCACACACTCCTGATTAGTAAACAATCCTGGTTAGCATACACTACTGCTTAGTATTGACTCCTCCTTTGCACACAATTCTGGTTAGTACACACTCCTTGCTAGTACGCACTCCTGGTTAGCACACACTCCCGGTTAATACACACTCCTGGCTAGTGAACACTCCAGGTTAGTACACACTCCTGGTGAGCACACACTCCTGGCTAGTACACACTCCAGGTTAGTACCCACCCCTGGTTAGCACACACTCCTGATTAGTACACAATCCTAGTAAGTACACTCTCCTGGTTAATACACATTCCTTGTTAGCACACACTCCTGGTTAATACACACTTCCGGATAGTATACACCCCCAGTTAGCACACAGTACTGTTTAGTACACTCTCCTGGTTAGCACGCATTCCCAGTTAGTACACACTCCTAGCTGATACACACTCCTTCGCACAAAATGCTGGTTATTACACACTCCTGGCTAGTACGTACTCCTGGTTAGCACACACTCCCGGTTAATACACACTCCTGGTTAGTATACACTCCTGGCTAGTACACACTCCTGGTTAGTACACACTTCTGGTTAGTAATTACTCCTGGCTAGTACGTACTCCTGGTTAGCACACTCTCCTGGTTAGTACACACTCCTGGTTAGCACACACTCCTGGTTAGTGCACACTCCTGGCTAGTAATTACTCCTGGTTAGTACACACTCCCGGTTAGTACACACTCCTGGTTAGCACACACTCATTGTTAGCATGCACTCCCGCTTAGCAGACACTCCAGGTTAGTACACACTCCTGGCTAGTACACACTCCTGGTTAGTACACACTCCTGGTTAGCACACACTCCTTGTTAGCACGCACTCCCGCTTAGCAGACACTCCAGGTTAGTACACACTCCTGGCTAGTACACACTCCTGGTTAGTACACACTCCTGGTTAGTAATTACTCCTGGTTAGTACACACTCCCTGTTAGTACACATTCCTGGTTAGCACACACTCCTGGCTCATACACACTCCTTGTTAATATACACTCCCGGTTAGCATACACTCTCGGCTAGTACACATACGCGGTTAATACACACTCTGGTTCAATACACACTCATGCTTAGCACACACTCCTGGTTAGTACACACTCTTGGTTAGCACACCCTTCTGGTTAGCACACACTCCTGCTTAGTATACATCTTGGTTAATAAACACTCCTGGTCAGTAAACACTCCCGGTTAGCACACACTCCTGGTTAACACACACTCCTTGCTAGTACACACTCCTGTTTAGCATACTCTCCTGGTTAGCACACACTCCTGGTTAGTACACACTCCAGGTTAATACACACTCTTGTTTAACACACACTCCTGGTTAGTAAACACTCCTGGTTAGTACACACTCCTGGTTAGCGCACACTCCTGGTTAGTACACACTCTTGGTTAGCACACACTACTGGGTAGTACACACTTCTCCTTAGCACACGCTACCTGTTAGTACACACTATTCCTTAGCATACACTCCTGGTTAGCACACACAGATCTGCGGCAAAACTAGCCTCTGAAAAATTCTTAAAAGTGCAATGAGTGATGAGGCATCTAGGGAGGAAGTGTTGAGACAAAGAAGAACTGGTAAGTGGTCAGAAAAGTGATTGTCAAGTACAGTTGATTTAGAGATAGGAACATCTGGAGTGGTCTAACAGAGATGCAGAAGAGTGATTATAAGGAGTGGGAACAGTGATGGGCTGGATGAGAGAGTGAGATGTGATAAATTGTTGAAATGTCTTGGAAACAGGTTTAATGAGATCCAACAGATTGATGTTAAAATCACCACAAGCAACAACATATGTCTTTGTTAGCATCATATTCTTATTATTTTCATCACTTGATGGTATCCCTTCTTCACACAGCCAAGTTTAACAGAAACCCATAAAGATTCAACACCAGAAGATGATCTACTGCAACTAAGCACAGAACAGGGCAAATTTTCAGCACAATACATAGCAACACTACCACCACTATGATTCCATTCAAATCTAAGCAAAGTGTAGCCTGGAATATAAACTTCACCAGCAACAACAGAAGAGTCTAACCACGTTTCTGAGAGGGCCTAGACGTGCGGGTGTTCAAAGGACACAAGGGCAGAAACATCATCAAAATGGTGAAGGAGGCTGAATCTCTCAATTATAAATTATATGAATTTAAACATCATTATTATAATTGCTTTCATGCATGCATGCATGTACATCCTTTTTGTATAGCACTTGCAATAGAATGATAGGATAATGATGAGAAAGGATGAAGAACAAATATTATTTGTAGGGTATATTTAATTACACAGTTAAGTATATAGTAAGTCATTCAAAAGGGATGAATCCATGTACGTAGATATCAAGTGGCTATGAGGTGGGTGGGGATCCAGGTAAGAGATGGGTGGGTGGGGATCCAGGTGAGAGATGGGTGGATGGAGATCCAGGTAAGAGATGGGTGTATGGAGATCTAGGTAAGAGATGGGTGGGTGGAGATCCAGGAGGGCAACAACTGTCTTGTATGGGCTCCAGGTGTGGAGCTTCAGGTGGTCATTTATTCGAGGAGGGTCCCGTAGCCAGGGTCAACTGCATAGTAAGATTTCTCATTGAGGGTAGGTGGGCTACCAAATGGGGCAATGTACACACTATGACATAAAAGAACTCCACGGCAAGACAAAACAATACAGACAGCATACAAGTGATTAGTGGTGGTTTCAAATGAGCACAAGTCAGTTGAACTATGTCCTCAAAAATTAGCAAATCACAATGTAGGTGAGTAAAACAGTTATTGGCATTTTAGACAGCAACACAGTAAAATGCACATGAGTAGACAAGCAAATGTGTGTGTGTGTGTGTGTGTGTGTGTGTGTGTGTGTGTGTGTGTGTGTGTGTGTGTGAGTGCGTGCGTGCACGTGTGTATAGGGGGTTGTTATTTGTATGTGTGCAATTTTACTTATTGTTGTACTCCCGAATTTTGCATAGCAAGGAAGTAACTTTTAAACATGCATGAAAAAGTTGTTTCTTGGTCAATTCATTGTTAACATTTAGGCGCATTACTAGATATAAGACAAGAGGATCAATCAATTAAAAACGTTTACAAAACTATGGCCACATATGGCACAGGTTACACAGAAACGATTTCCAATTCAGGGTGCATATGGTGTAAGGTACAAGATGTGTTAAGATGTCAAAACCATTGTATTTGTGATTCCACCTAGCTACAGCAATTATTGCATTGATCATGCATTAGTACACAATAGATTTCATAATATATGCTTCTACAAGCATAGTATAGGCAGGCTTGAATCATGAAAATACATACGTACACATGTGAATTTATACACGCAAGAAAAGCAATAAAATGGTGCTGCCCATTAAGTGCACAGGATGCAGTATATTATTATTTTCTGTGTTTGGCCATTGGGTATGTGTCTATGTCCGTAGATCTTAGCATTGAATCTATCCACCAATGGTGAGTTCTTGGAGTTTAGCTCCTGTGATATGCTGAACACATAGCATTTATAAAACAGTATGTAGTTTGTAGATATTACTATACTTGCACCATGTTTACCTGCCCATTAGCTGTGTTAACACTAGTACCCAACTACTGGATCAAATTCATAATTATAATGTCTGTATATACTATACGTAGGAGACTTCAAGACCACTTGGACCAGGAACATAATAAATCTTATATGTAAGAAAGAGAAAAAGACAAAGCAGGTCCACAAGAACCTCCTATAAAAATTACTAGTTGGGTAAGTAGAGGGGTCCCAAGACAACATGTACAAGAATGTCCACGACACGAGCAAACTAGGAGTTGTTGGAGATACGTACTGGATCGTCTAGGACAACAAGAATTTTCTGTACATCCAGGTGTACTAGGCGATGTTGAAGATACACAAGTGAGTGCTTTTCAAAGGATTCAGCCAAACCTACCATGCATGTACCAAATCACATTATGGGAAGACATACAGTAATTCCATTAGTGATGCAACTATGCATTGCTAAATCAATGACAATGGACATATGAAAGTCATACATGCATGATGAAGTTATTATAATGTACATTAGGAGGCCACTGTGACTAGATATGTCCATTAGTAGTGCCCTATGAATAGTCTAAAAATTCAGGATGTTTAGAGAGCAATTACATAGACAGAGCATATCTACAACTCTCCCCAAGGATTACTAAGAATTTTTATGATGTCCAACATGATATGGTACATTTAAGGGTTGAAGGCAAGTCCTAACCTATACATTGTTATAACCTCTTTTTTAGTTCTATAGCTGCAATAGAACAAGTAGATACTAGACCTAGCAAGATTACTGCTAAGCATGGCAATACATACTTATTGTGAAAAAATGTAACATCATTAAAAATTATTATTACAACTAGGCAAATGTATACAACCCCAAATGCACACACAAAGACGAACACACGCACACACACACACACACAAACACACACACACACACACACACACACACACACACACACACACATACACACACACATGATTCCACATGCATATGGTATGTGTGTGGGGGCTCTCATATCAATTCTGAATGTCTGCAGGTGGATATCAATAGAAAGCACTATACACATAGCTATACTTTGAGAATACTTAGAAATGCACAATGAATATCATTATAAGTGGCCTGTTCTCCAAGTGACTATAAACACTGCCTATTCTATTGTGGTGACCACAAACAGCACTGAGAAATTTAGAGCATTGACTAGAGATATAGTTATGGCTCAAAGAATTCAGGTCTTTGTACAAGTGGCTCCTTTGTTCTATCTGGTGACTATCAGTATGGGGGGTGCCACTGATTGGCAAGAGGTATTTTCACAACTTGAAAATATAGTGAATGTGCAACAAGAAGAAATCAAGTCACTTCACCAGATGATAGAACAGTTAGAGAAGAGACTAGAAGCATTTGAAGTGAAAGGTGAGTTTGAAGAAATTCAAAATACAAATACAACTTGCAGTCCCTACTAGTCATGCCTGTTAGTCAGGACAACCCTCCATTGTATGTTGTCACTCTATGTTGGTGAGTAGCAAGAAAGTACACTATCAAATAGAGATTGGCATACGTATATTCATAAATAATATTAATGGAGAAACTCATTCCAAGCATTTCCGAATTCACTATGAATGGAAAGTTGAATGTACAAGCATATACTGGTGTGGTTATTAAACAAGGAATTTGAATGAGATAAATCTCATGAGGCTGCCAACCCCTGTACAGAATTTAATAGGTACCATTTTAAGGTTTTAAAGACAAATGAAGAATATTATGTTTTGCAAAGTCGCTGTAAACAATTCCACTACAATTTTATAGCCACCCCCCACCTCTTTCAAGCAAGAAGTATTAAGCTAGGTGTGTACAAAGTGCAGATTCCTTGCAACATACATGTACGAGGTCTTGGAAATGACAAAATGCATAATATTATTATGACACAATTGCAAACGTCTGCAAAAATGGACACAGCACAGCTGTCCATTTAGATGTTCTCAACAACTAATTGATGAGCCCCTTCCCCCAATTATGACCAAAATCCAAAGAAATGTTCATAGGAAATTGAACATCTGAGATTTTTGCTGACATGAGGAATTGAAAAGTAAGTGCATTTAATAAGTGAGATCTTTCAACAGAATAGGTACCGATTTCAAATAACCAACCACTATGTTTATTATAGTTCCTTGATACATTGGTACCCCATTCCCTCAGGAAGTCAATTTGGTAAGGCCAATACAGTGGAACTTGTCTAATCCGGCATCCGATGGGGAATGAGAAATAGCACTGGATTAGCAGGTTGCTGGATTATAGAGGTTTTTGATATCGGCATTCTGAATCCACGAAATTATGATAAATGATTACGTACCATTTTCAAACATAAACAGCCATTATATATGCATACAATATTATGCATGTGATAAAATACTTGTCCAATCATTTCCATACTATGGGATATATGACGAATCACGCATACGGAGCACTTGCGTCCAAATATTACGTCATTGTTGAACTCTAGCTTCTCTTTGTATAATCGTATGACATCACTGAAAAAATGCGGATTGACAGGGACAATAACAACAACGAAATATCGTTCTTTTAACTCCTTTTTGCTTGCCAATAGAAGAGCGCTTTGAAGGGATTGCCAGTTTATGGAGGTTTTCTGGCCTTTTGGGACAGAAAAATCCATTCTGGATTGTGGGTTAGCAGAATTCCGGGTTAGGCAGGTACTTTTCTATGGCAAAGTAGTACTTGCCTGAAAATCTCAGCCAATTCGTACAAATGACGGTTTATGGAGGTACCGGATTAGGCAGGTTCCACTGTATATACAATTGACGACAGTTAGCATCCAAAGAAATATTACCACCTATCTAATATACATGTCACTGACTTCTTTAATAATGCTGCCATTTCATATACACTATGTTCATGTACCATTAGTGATGTACATATACATAGCTATCATTCCATGCATAGAAAACTCTCACATAACAAATCAATGTTAAACTCCATTTATCACATTAATTTTAATAACAAGTTCAAATAAACCTCTTACTAATGATGTCTGAATTAGTACAACTATAATAAATGACATCGTACCAAAAATGAACTCACTTCTCCAAATACGGGGGAATCTGTCTCTGTTGTCTCAGGGATATGTGGAAAATCATATTCTATCTTGAATAAAATACTTTATAATCCATATAATATTATAATCATGTTTCTAATTGGAATTAATATGGACTTATTGTTGTTTAAACAGATAAACTCCAGGAAAGAACTAGACGACAAGATAATTGCAATTGCCTACCTGGACCAAAAGGGGCTAGAGGAACACCTGGACTGGAAGGGATAAATGGAACAAAGGGTGAAAAGGGAGACACAGGGCCACATGGGGAGAGAGGTGAAAAGGGAGAGCTAGGACTGCCAGGATCTCCAGGATCCCAAGGATTACAAGGACTTAATGGTACAAAAGGTGAACGAGGAGAAACAGGGAATGTTGGACAGAAAGGTGGACCAGGAGTGAAAGGAGACACAGGAGTGCCAGGACTTAATGGAACAAAAGGTGAACAAGGACTGAAAGGAGAAATAGGTCAAAAAGGAAACAAGGGGAAGCAAGGGAACATGGGAGAGCAAGGACTGCCAGGACAACAAGGACTTAATGGAACAAAGGGAGAAAAGGGTGAACTAGGAGGTCAAGGAGTTAATGGAACAAAAGGTGAACGGGGAGAAAAGGGACAATCAGGGAATATTGGTCAGAAAGGTGAACCAGGACTGAAAGGACATTCGAGAGGAAAAAGGGGAAAGCGAGGGGAAATGGTAGAACCAGTAATGCCAGGACCACACAGACTTAATGGAACAAAGGGAGAAAAGGGTGAACTAGGAACTAAAGGTGAACTAGGAGAAAAAGGAACCCGGGGAATGTTGGACAAAAAGCGAAGCGAGCAAGGTCCAAGAGGAGACCAACAATTTCCTTCCTATAGAACACAACATTGAATTATCCCTCAAAAATGGGCTTTTAGATTCGCTTGGGCATTTGAAACCATTCACAATACGATGTCATAAACTGGTTGTTATGTTCATCATACTAATGTACTTTATATTGTCTAAATTGCTATTAATATAGTAAACTGCATGGTATACATTCATTTTAAACAAAGTACAGTAAAATATTCAACAAAGCTTCAGACTTTCACAGCTGTTTATCAAGCAGAATCAATGATACTAAACCTGCATAAATTCTTTGAGCCATTTTGGCTGCAGCACATACGTAGGTGTAGATACATATTATTTAAGTGTACCTAAAAGTAATTTTCAAGGGTTGGCAACTACAGTCATTTTATGTACACTATGTTCATGTACCCATCAGTGATGTAGTTATAGCTATCATTTTCTGCATACAATACTCTCACATAAATTGCATTATCACTACTAACATTATTATTGTTACCTAATATATTATTTCCTTTTTGAGTATTGTATGTTTCAATAAAACCGTAGTATTATATGAACGAAAATATAATATCTTGGCTCTCTTTGCTTGATGACAGCTGACCTGGCATTGGAAGTGTTAGAGCTGGAAATGGATGTTTCAAAATCTGTGTAGTGGATAGAGCCACACGCTTACTCCATGGAACCTGTTCTTATGGTATTAGGTTTAGGAAACATGGTTGGCATGGCTGATTCCTTCCTAGCAGGTAAACCCATTTCTTCACTCAGCAATACTGAGGTCTCATAGCTGTCCTTAGTGAAGTACAAACTGCACAGAACTGAATTGTCAGTAGCTCCAGTCCAGTCTAATCGTGTTTTAGCTACTTATCTTGTCCATTCAGTTCATTTATCAACAACCTTGAGAAATCTATGCAGGATAAACTCACACTCAGCTCCCCTACTGTATCTAGGAGCAACACAACGTTTAGGCATTTTTAAAAAAGTACTATGTTTATCGGATTTAGCGTTAAATCATCATGAAATTGGTGGTATAAGTATATGTCACTCATGTATTCTAAGATGTCCAATTTTTCGGCAATTTTGTACGTGAAAACGTTGAATATTTCTTGTTTGGGATAAGAACAGCAATTTTTAACACCACCACAGGCGTTTACTTACTAAAAGAAGTCATTTGAGGCCAACTTGTACTTTATGTTACTGGTCCTCCAACATATTTGTACAGTATGTATAGTTCGTAAATATTACTTGCACCTTGTTTACCCGACCAGTAGCAGTGTAAACATTAGTACTCAAATACTAAGTTACATTCATAATTATCACATCTGTATGTATATTGTGTCTACATGCGCAAGAGACTGCATCACCACTAGGTCCAAGAATAAATAAATGTCCTAAAGCTAGTAAAACCACTACGTACATGTGCTCAGATCCTGTAACATGGAACAGACAACATGTACAGATGATGATATTGCCATATATATGACAGGGAATTAGGAGCTGTTGGAGATACTGGATCAACTAGGACCACAAGAAACTTCTGGTCATCCAGGAGCACTAGGAAATGTTGAGGCTATATGAGTGAGTGTTTTTTAATGATTAAATGAAGCCTTACAAATAGGAAATTTAATTAGGGGAAGACATACAGTAAATTCATTAGCAGTGCATTCACGCTAACTCAATTATAGTGAACATAATAAAGTCATCCTAGTATAACTCATTCTTAAGGTAAGTCAGAAGGTCACTGGAAAATAGAAATTTTGCCGGTAAGGTGTGGCAATACATATTTTGTAATAAACACAAACTAATGTCATAAATATGTATTAGCACACATAGATCCCCAAGTGCAAACACACACACACACACACACACACACACACACACACACACAAACACAGACACACACACACATCAAGACAACTCAACCCCCCATCACATGAATCAACTTGTTTACACCAAAGCAGAAATTCTAAGGATTCAACATCTATGTGGTGTGAGGTATGGGATTCTCATATCCATTCCCATTCTCTGTTGCTATCAATGGAAAGTACCACATACTAGCTATACATTGAGTATAGCTAGAAATACACAATGAATATCGTTAAAAGTGGGCCTGTTCTACCAGGCCATATAAAGACTGCTTGTTCTGTTGTGGTTACCACAAACTAGCACTGACAAATTTACAGTATTAACAGGAGCTACAGTTATGGCTCGAAGGATTCAGGTCTTTGTACAAGTGGTTCTTTTGTGCTGTCTGATGACTACCAGTATGGGGAGTGTCACTGATTGGCAAAAGGCATTTTTGCTACTTGAACACAAAGTGAATATGCAACAAGAAGAAATCAAGTCACTTCACCATATTATAGAACAGTTGGAGAAGAGACTCGAACTACTTGAAGTGAAAGGTAAGTTTGAAGAAACAAGAAATACAAATACAACTTGCAGTCCCTATTCTTCATACCTGTTAGTCAGGACAGTCCTCCTGTTGACTACATATAGAGTTAATGGGTTTACGTCATTTCACTTTATGTGAGTGGGAAGAAGGTACACTATGAAATAGAGTTTAGCATATTCAAAAATAGTATTAGAGAAACACATCCCAAACATTACTGAATTCACTAGGAACTGAAAGTTGGATATACAGGCATGAATTTCTTGGTGTGGTTCAACACAATTTGTACCTTATGAAACTGGAAGTGGCTATTAGAAGTGCTCTCTGGGGGGTACCTTAAGAATTGTTACCTGATCCTGCCTCAACATGATGAACACTCTCAGGCTTCGCTGATACAGTACAAGTAGGTTTTGAACATTTTTGAACAAATGAAGAAACACAAAATACGAATACTACCTGCAGTCCCTACTAGGCATGCCTGTTAGTCAGGAGTATCCTCCTGTTGACTACACATAGAGTTAATGGGTTTACATCATTGCATGTTGTCACTTTATGTGAGTGGAAGAAGGTACACTGTGAAATAGATCGAGTATAGCATATTCAAAAATAGTATTAATGGAGAAACACATCCCAAGCATTTATGAATTCACTATGAACTGAAAGTTGGATATACAGGCATGAATTTCTTGGTGTGGTTCGCAGGTATAACATGTGAGATTCGAGGGCATCGACTAGAATTTGGTGGCTAAGGTGTTATGTAAACAATTAAGTCAAAGATAGTGTGGGTGAGTCACACGCAGTCCGCATGACAATCAGTGACATTGGAAACACACAAAATCAATTTTACGAATACACAGCAGCAACCGTACATTTTTCTCCCTTTATAGATTGAATATTATTAAAATGTTTCTTTGAGAATGAGAGACACCATTGCATGAATTTTATATTTATGCTTACGTAATCCGAGACTTGTGACAGTAACGTGATCTGGAGGAGCATTCTGGGTTTTGAGCATAGTTGAACTTCTCGGAGGATGCGGAATTTTTAACTGCAGCCCAAAGCTATGTATGCGCTGACATTAGGTAGAAGAAGGGTAAAGCTAACTTTTCACCGTATCGCTTGTTGATATTCGCTTCCGTTGTCAACATGTGACGGATTATGTTTTCACCTCTTGCCACGAACCGTCAAAAACTGTCATATCTCAGGAATGGGGGGACAAATCAACAAGTGACGAGGTGAAAAGTTAGGTGTCATTATTGCGTATGTTTCGAGCTAGAAAGTTAAACTCGTGCCTTCAACCAAAAATTTCGCACTTTGATTAAAGCCTTTTTCATAGGTATGACGGCATGCCGAATATCTCCATCAAATGAGCAAAGTACAAAGTATCTAAGAAACTGAAACATAGTTAACACATATTAGAAACGTGCAAACTATTCTTTCCTGCAATAGACCGGTCTCGGAGGGATGAAGAGGCAGAAAAAATAAGAGCAATTTTCCGGTGGCCATTTTGTTTACGGTACCGATCTCACATGTTATACCTGCGTTAAACACAACTTGTACCTTATGAAACTGGAAGTGGCTATCAGAAGTGCTCTCTGGGAGGTACCTTAAGAATTGTTACATGATCAAGATAATTCTTTTTTTCCTACTACTGATTTTATCTCCAACTGGGTTGTATTACAAGTTTCATTTATTCTGTTCTTCAAATGCTAAATAATACTAAAATGAAGACGAATGGGCAATTCACAACGAGTTCATGGAACATTTGAACAATAAAATGAATACCATTCCATGAGACGTTGTCGTGTTCACTGTCCAACCTTTGTGTGCTACAGTCTAGAAAACTAGCATAATGTGCTGTCATCTACTGCGCCTGTACGTACGTATTATTGGGCAAATCTTCCTAATCAGATAGTGTTTTCCGAACATCATCCGAAGCACTGTTGCAGGCTCTCTTTCTTCAAGTAAATTTTGTTGTTTTCTCTTTGCAGGACATTCTTAGGCTTTGCTCATGATACAGTACAATTTGGTTTGAACGGTTATCCAGCCACTCTTACCACATAGAGATTTATATGTATAACAACATTCCACCGAACCTTATTGAATAGATATGGCGTGTTTTGCATTATCTTTGTGTAGTCTTTTTTGGATAAGTATTGGTATGCACATTCACGAACAATCTAAAAATTGATTTAGAATTGAACCAACAAAGTTAGTGTTTCTCGATCCATAAGAACTCTTGCAGCAGTTACTGGAATTTCCATTCCGACTGTAAAGTTTATGCAGCAAATTTATATTTATCAGTGTACTCCCAAATTTTGCACAGCAAGATAGCAACTTCTATACATGTATGGAAAGATCTTGTCTTGGCCTGTAGATTGATGTAACATTTAGGCCCATTACTATACAAGACAAGAGGATTTATGTGATTAAAAGCCCCTACAAAACTAGGGCACATATATGATGCAGGGTACATTGATGTCCCTTCTGGCTCAGGGTGCATACTGTGTAAGGTACTAGACGTGTTTAAGTAGGAATTAGAAGGAGATAAATCCCGTGGGGATGCTATCTCCTCTCCAGAATAAATTGAATACCATTTTTAGGTTTAAAGACCTTTCGTGAAAATATTATGTTTGGTAAACTCTCTGTACACAAATTCCACTCTAATATTTGTCAATATTTCCACGTCACCCTCCTCTTTCATGCAAGAATTATTAAGCTAGGTATTATGTGCAGATCCCTTGCTACATATATGTATGTAATCTTGGAAATGACAATAATTATATTATTATGACATAATTGTAAATATCTGTGAAAATGGACACAGCATGGCTGCCCAATTAGATGCCCCCAACAGTGAAGCACCCTCATAATTGACAAACAAGCACTTCAATTCTATCTAGCAGTTTTACCATCATTCATCATTCTCTAGTAACACTACTTTCAAAGCTATTTAGCAAGCACAATCAATCATACTAAACCTGCATATAACCGTTAAGCCATTTTGGCTGCAGCAAATACGTGTAGATACATATTATTTAAGTTTCCCTGATGGTAACTTTCAAGGGTTGGCAACCACAGTCATTTTATGTACACTGTGTTCATGTACCCATCAGTGATGTAGATATAGCTATCATTTTATGCATACAATGCTCTCATGTATCAAATCAATGTCAAAATACATCTATAACATTAGTTTTGATGACAAACTCAGATGAACTTCTTCCCAGCAATGTCTGAATTAGTACAACTATAATAAATGACATCTTATATTAAAAATGAACCCACTTCTCCACACAGTAGAATTTGCCTCTGTTGTCTCAGTGATATGTGAAGACTAATATTCTATATATTTCGAATGAACTATGTCGTAATCAATATAATAATAATAATTACAATCATGCTGCTAATTATAATTGAAATTATATTAACTTGCTCTTGTTTAAACAGATAAACTCCTGGAAAGAATTAGACGACAAGATAGTTGCAGTTGTCCACCTGGGTCAAAAGGGGCTAGAGGAACACCAGGACTGAATGGGATAAATGGAACAAAGGGTGAAAAGGGAGACCCAGGGCCACATGGGGAGAGGGGTGAAAAAGGGGAGCTAGGACTGCCAGGATCACCAGGACCCCAAGGAATTAATGGCACAAAGGGAGAAAAAGGAGAAATAGGACAACCAGGGAATGTTGGACAAAAAGGTGAACCAGGAATGAAAGGAGACACAGGAGTGCCAGGACTTAATGGAACAAAAGGTGAACAAGGACTGAAAGGAGAATTAGGTCCAAGAGGAAACAAGGGAAAGCAAGGGGAAATGGGAGAGATAGGAATGCCAGGAACACAAGGACTTACTGGAACAAAGGGAGAAAAGGGTGAACTAGGAAATCAAGGAGTTAATGGAACAAAAGGTGAACGAGGAGAAAAAGGACAGAAAGGTGAGCCAGGAAAACAGGAACCCCAAGGACCAAAGGGAATAATGTGTAAACAAGATCAAGCAGTCACTGGAACAGATTCTGTACCAGGAATAACAAGCAATATCGGATGTTAAAAAAAACGAAGAACTTAATTCTCTACTAAGAGTACGCGTTAAATATTGCAATCAGTCGAAGAATTAATAAATTACATACATGTTAATCATTACAATTACATATTTTAGATACTTCAGTAGTATTAATGTGGGCACAGTGTAATAATATAGTTAAGTTGAACTAAATGAGATAATCTGTTCCAGTATTTGATTTTGGAACTAATTAAGCTAGTGTGTATGCAAGCATTTAAATGATGCAGGATGCATATGTAAACTTTCTGTACCAATAGGTCTTCCTACAAAGTTAGCATGTTATCATTCAGAAACATAGAATTAGTGCACACAAACACACAATGTGATGTGGTTCTATTTGAATGTACATCATGTATATGTACCTATATAATATTACATTGTATTTGCATACTGAAGACCTCCTACTTCAAAAGCACCACCAACAGTGCAAATCCAATACACTGGGGTATAGATATCCCAAAGCATTCCCTTTCAGAATAACAAATTTCATGTATATAGCTTTTGTTGTTGATTTTCGAGATAAAGATGAGCATATCCTTATCATACGGAATCTACGTACTGTACTGAAGGTAATGACCCCAAATCTCGCGTGTGGTCGACGAGCGTGCACCTGACCTTTCAGAGGGCCTCGGGAGGCCTCAAGAGTGATTATCACCTCACGGGTGATTATTCTTCAATTTCGCACGTCGATTTCAAGCATATTTGTGATTGATCGTGAGTATTCTAGCTGCAAGATGGGTAAGAATGAAGTCTTAATCGGATGGATCGATAAGAAGAAAGGAGATGCGGATTCTATATAATAGGGTGAACGTTAAGCACCTCCTCGTGAAAGACCCGAACGACATCACAGTCGGTGTGATTGTAGCAATGAAGCACGGGAGAAAAGAATATATAGGGAAAGTGATGAATCTATTGGAATGGAAGCCAAAGGCTACGAAAAGGAAGTTTCGGAAAAAGGTTCGTACGCACGCACGATAAATAGCATAGTAATATCATTGATAATACAAACAGTACGATTGTATATTATTATCTATTATGTGCGTATAATGACGTAATAATAACGTATAATATTATATGAAGTAGTCAACGTATGATCTATACTCTAATAATATAGCCAACAGTACGTATTTGCAATTCGAACTATCGTTATGATCAAGGTGAATATCAATGTATTGCACATTAATTCAGAAGATTCCAGCAAGTGAGAAGAGAAATGCGTCAAGAATAAAGCCATGGTTAGCCTCTGGATCTCCCTGCATATCCGATGATGAAGAGACTGCTGATGAAGTAAAGGGAAACGTACCTGTGAGAGATCAAGTGGAAACCAGCATGGATGCTTCATGTATTCGAGAATGTGAGGATGAACAAGCCAGCAGGAAGAAAGAAAGTGAGGATGAACATAATAAAAGCAACCAGGACATTGAGGATGAGCATAGCGAGAAGAACCAGGACAGTGATGATGAACAAGCCAACAAAGACAATCATTCATCTACAAACTATTCCCAGCCACCATATTCACCCACCCACTATTCCCGACCACCATACACACCTATTTGCTATTCCCAATCACCATACACACCCATTTGCTATTCCCAATCACCATACACACCCACTGGCTTTTCTCGACCTCCACACTCACCCACACGTTATTCCCGACCTCCATAATCACCCACTCACTATTCCCGACCTCCATATTCACCCACTCACTATTCCCGACCACCATATTCACCCACTCCCTATTCCCGACCTCCACACTCACCATATCACCATTCATATGCTCACTACGCACACCACGATTTGTCTCCATACCCTTACAGATCTCATCACAGGTTTCAGTATCATCACTCTTTGTATCACATACCTTCTGGTAGGTCTCCTTATTCACATTATCATCACAGGTCACCCACACATCATGAACATTATGGACCATACAATGCACCCACAAGCATTGACAATACTGAAGATAAGATAGATCTTTCCAACATCATCGAAGGGAGTGGAGAACCAGATAGTCCAGTAAGAATTTTACCAGCAGTTAAGGATGAGTGCTACAAAAAAGCATCATCTCAAGTAAATTGTGCTGTGCTATTGACACGCAAATGTATTACCAAGGCTGAAATGCGTCAGTCTAACTGCACTGGAGATTGTGGAAAGAAAACACTGTCACCAAGACGAATGTTGGCAGTAAAAATTGTGTCTATTCTGTTTATCCTATCAAACCAGGTGAGACTGATGAGAGCACATGGAAGCGCTACAAAGTTGCCATAAATGAAAGCTGCCGGTGACTGACAAGACATAAGAACTGGCGTGTTTAATGTTTGTATCATGCAGTATGATAGCATCATATTTTTGTACAGCATATATTATATACATATTTATATTTGTATTATGTTACATATATTATACATATTTACATATTTGCTGATATTCAAGCACCTTTGGGTATCCAGTGTCATTTTTGTACATGTGTGCAGTTTAAAATTTGACAATAAAACTAGTACAAAGTAGTAATAGTAGGAATAAAAGTACAATTAAGTACAATGCTGATAAGTTGAAGTTAAGTTTTATAATAAACATCATTCAATATGAAAAGTTACGACTGACAATGTACTAAATGAAAAATTGCCCATTCTCCAGTTATTCCTCCCTTCTTCTCAATGATTTTGGGAAGAACAGCATGAACATGGGAGATGTAACGCTGGCACTTAATTTTTGACATGCGTGTTTGCCAAAACTGTTGAATTCCACAATGGCAACATGCACTCTCTTCGATTTCCCCAAGATAACCTTCACAGTCTCTCCAATTTCTATTCTTCCCTCCTTCACATCACTTGTTTAATCCACGAGTGTGTTCCCTTCGATCCTCCTTCCATCCATTCAACTTGTATCTTGGCAACAGGCATTCTTTCCAGTCTCTTGAGCTGAGTATTCGATCAGATAAGTACAATCACAAACTGTGCTAGACTATTAAAAAAGTGAGACCTGATATAGGGAACAAGGAGGATACACACTTGGATAGACAAGATATTATGTCGATCAATAGAGATGTGTATAGTTATGCTAATAATACACCCAAGTCCGCTTCATACCCTAAAGAGCTGTGAAATTCCACCCTATTTATTTGCAATCCTTGCCATGTTCTGCATTGTCCCTCGAATTGCCTTAGCATTCCGATTTTGACTGTGAAACATGTGATATGCCTTCAACCGATTATCAGCGAAAGAGAATAATCTCCTTATACCTCGAGTGCAACACCAAGAAGACTCCAATGCAATTCCAGAGAATAATGCAGTCAGAAGGCATCCAGACTAGTTACCAGACAGTCCAGAGGACTATACAGCGATGGAAGGAGACAGGAAACTACAAAGATTGTTCCAGAAAAGGATGTGTAGAGAGAGTTCTCGAGGAACATTACTGATTTATTGACCAACCCATGTCGAAGAATGGCGAACTGACCGCCAGCAATCTGATGGACATGAAGCAAGACAAGTTTGAGTGTGAAGCCATCAGATACTCACTGCACACTCTAGCCAGGACAAGGCAGGATGTATGATAGATGTTTGGTATGGCAAGATACTGTCAAGCTATTTGGGAGAGTAATAAGCTCAAAAGAGTAGAGTGGTGCAAACAGCGCTTGTTGGAGGAGGAAAATTTCAACAATGTCATTTTTACTGACGAATCCAGTGTGCAATTGGAAAACCACTGTAGAAAATGTTTTCACCGGAGAGGAGCACCAAGGAAGATGAAGTACAAGTTCAAGCACCCTCAGAAAGTTCACATTTGGGGGGAAACTCCAAGAGAGGCACCACAAAAATTGTCATCTTTCAAGGAATCATTAGAGCCACTGCATACGGGGATATTCTAAGAGAGTCCTTGATCTCTTTCATGCGCAAGCACCTTACGTACAGCCATATTGTTTATATCAGGACAATGATCCTAAACACGCAAGTCGCTATATTTGTGGATTCTTCGAGCAGAAGAAGATTGTTTGGTGGAACAGCCCAACCAAAAGTCCCGATCTCAATCCAATTGAGAATATTTGGGGATCCATGAAGTGCTACTTGAGGGACAAGTATAAGCCGAAGAATCTAGCCAAAGTAAAGACAGGAATAAAAGCCTTCTGGAAAAAACTGACGCCAGATGCTTGTGCTAGGTACATCGACCACCTTCACAAGGTACTACCGCTAGTTATTGAGGAGATAGTGGTCCAACAGTACATTAACATACCTAACTTTGTTAAATAATTCATATTTTTGTATTATACACTTGTAATTATTATCCTTAAACTTTAAAATATGTATTTTAGCTGATATTATCTTTTTGTTATGTATGATTATTATATGTACGTACGTAAGTGTATGACGAAAGCTCACCAATGAATCGGGTGATAAGTGGCAATTACTTTCTCAATGTTTACATAAATGTGCAGCACACCACATACGGGTGTGACGAATTTTTGAGGGCTTCCTGGGATATCCGTGCCAGCATATGCGGAAATCCGTGCCATCAGATGCAAAAAAACATACATTTTCCATGACCTGTACCATAACATGCACAAGAACCTCCACGACTTGACAGCAAACTAGGAGTTGTTGGAGATATGTACTAGATCAACTAGGACAACAAGGATTTCTGTACATCCATGTGCACTAGGAGATGTTGAAGATACACAAGTGAGTGCTTTCCAAGGATTCAGTTAAACCTACCAAGTGCCAAATCACATTATGAGAAGACATACAGTAATTCCATTAGTGATGAAACTATGCATGCATTCACTGTTACTGCATATGTCCAGTAGTAGTACCCTATGTATAGTCTAGAAATTTATGATGTTTATAGTCCAATTACATAGACTGAGCATATCTACACCACACTCCAAGGATTACCAAGAATGTTTATGATGTCCATGCAACAAGATATGAACCTTTTGAGGGTTGAAGGCAAGTCCTAACTATATATCATTATAAACTCATTTTTTCCAGTTCTATAGCTGCAATAGAATGAGCAGATACTATAAAGCAATAGAATGAGTAGATACTATAGGAGGGCTGGGCTTGACCAATCCTGAACTCCAGGCTACCAGAGAATATGAAGCCTCTATTGCCATAGCACATCCTCTGGTCACAGCCATCAAATCAAAAGAAAATGAATACAGCCAAGACATTATCTCCAACAAACACAAGGCTAAAAAGAGATGAAACAGAGGGAGCAATTGCAATTAGAATCTATTAAGGAAGAAATGATGGCATGGCTACCTTCAAGCATGAAGAGAAACGTTACGATGGCACAGGAAAAAAGAGCATCAGCCTGGCTAAATGCTCTTCCAATTAGGGAACATGGCTTTGCCCTGCACAAAAGCGATTTCCATGATGCACTGTGCCTGATGATGATACAACTGGCTTCCTCCACGTCTACCAGTACAGTGTGCCTGTGGACAAGGATTTTCCATTAATCATGCAATGGATTGCCCTACAGGAGGCTTCCCTAGTGGGAGACATAATGATGTCCGGGATTTAACAGCAACGCTTCTCACTGAGGTTTGCCCAGGTGTGACCATTGAACCAAACCCTACAGCCTTTAAATGGTGAACAATTCATGTATGGCAGTGCAAATTGTGAGGCCAATGCCAGAGCAGATATTTGTGCACAAGGATTCTGGGGAAATAGTAGTCAAAGAACATTTTTTGATGCAAGGATTTGCAATCCCAACGCTCCCACCTACTATAATTCCAGCCTTGAAGCCATCTATCGTACACAGGAAAAAGAGAAACGTCGACAATATGAAGAGAGAATAAGAGAAGTTGAACTGGGGTCATTCACACCTCTCATCTTCTCTATTTTTGGAGGAATGGGAAGATCCACCACCATGGCTCACAAGAGACTTGCAGCCCTGCTAGCAGAAAAGCACAAGGAACCGTACAGCCAAGTCATTGCATGGCTAAGATATCGACTTAGCTTTTCCATATTCCAATCAACAGTCAATGCCATCCGTGGCTATAGATCGAAGCAAAATAAAGCCATCTGCTGTCCTTCTTCATATGTATTGGTAAATTCAGAGTCCAATGTGATATAACATAATATTTCTCTGTATATATTATTATATGACCTTTGTCATCATTTTATTTATTTAATATACTGGTGGGTATGTAACACGTTTGATATAATTATTATTTCATTAATTAATAAAAACCCAGAAAAATTGTTGCTCAGCTTGGCAATACATATACTGTCTTGTGAAATAATGCAATGTCATTATAAATTATTATTACAACTAGGCAAATGTATACAACCCCGAATGCACACACAAAGATGAACACACACACACACACACACACACACACACACACACACACACACTTCTTATTCTTCTGTTGTTTACACTCCAACAAGCCTCAATGAGGAGGGAGTGATACAGACCAAAAACGTTCCAAGTACATTAGTGCCTACTGGCACAGAAATGCTTGTGATTCGAAGTCCCTGAGTGTTGAAGTATTCCTGCAGTGGTCGCACTGTGCTGTGGTTCAAGGGCCATGAATCTGGCATTAGTGATTGACCAGGCCAGCCCAGTTGGAGGCTGTGAAAGTGCAATTGGGATGGTCGCAAATCAACCCGGCAGAGGCAGTGGCAAGATGTGTCTGGTGCTTTCTTCCTCTCATCTTCTTTTTTATCTTCCTTCTTTTCAAGCTCTTCATTGATGATGTTGATAGACATCTCAACTATGCCATGCCAGGCAGATCTGTCCTGGGCAAGCTCTCGCCAGTCCTGTTCAATGCCACATCTCACCAAATCCCTTTGGATCAAGTCATTCCAGTGACACTTCCGACCACCTACTGATCGGGCTCCCCAGTAAGACCAGTAGCTGCTTTGGTAGACAAGAGTCAGGCATCCTAGAGATGTGGCCAAAAAAGCAGAGGCGACGTGAGGGGAGCAGAGAAGAGAGTCGGTGTTGATGAGCCAGCTTGCAAATGGTGGTGTGACGTTTCATATCCCAGATGGAGATGCCCAGAATGATGCGAAGACAACGCATGATGAAGCTTTGCAACCGGGGGACTTGTGGCTCCAACAGTACAGCACATTCTGTATCATGTAGCAGGGTGGAGAGACAATGGGAGTGAAGACAGGAAGCTTGGTTTGAGTCCTGATCTTCTTCTGGTACCAGAGGATGCGACTGAGGCTACCAAATGCCTGAGAGGCCTTGCATATCCTGGAGTTGACCTCCAGATCAGAGCCACAGTCATCCTGTACAATTCTTCTCAAGTACTGGATACTGGTGACAGACTCAACAGGGGGTTGGTGGGGGGGAAGGTGGATGGGCGTAGGTTGTGGATAGAGGCTGGATGGAAGGACTGCCATGGTCTTGGTCTTTGAACAGCTGATGGATAAGCCAAAGTTATGGCAGTGGGTTGAAAGCCTGGAGAGCATGGCCTTGAACAATGGTTGTTCCAAGAGTCAGCAAGCAAGGCCATGTCATCAGCATACTCCAGGTCTGTGATGAGAGTCTCCAATTGGAGTTTCCTACGATTCCCAACAAGCTTTGCATCGCGAAGATAGGCTACACCAACACCTTTGTTATGCATGGGACGGCTGTCCAGTGACATACATATAACCAATAAATTCACGGGACTTAAGGTTTTTAGAGGCTGAATGATTATGACACCTTTAGCAGATGAACAGGGATCAGAATGGGATGCCAGCCCATCTGTCCGATGTCATGTGATTGTCAAGGCCATAGCCAAGGAACCAGGAATCACCACGGGGAGGAATAATAGAAGCATGCCCATGTACTACGTACACGGCCAGTTGACCTATGGCAACTATGAACACATTAATGGCTTATTGGAAATTATGCTGAATGTGATCTGATTGACTAGGTGGTAGGGGATCCAGGTAGGAGGTGGGTGGATGGAGATCCAGCAGGGCAACAACTAAAATATTATGGTGTAAGGTACTAGATGTGTTAAGCTGTCGAAAAACACTTTATTCGTGAATCCACCTGGCTACAGCTATTATTGCATTGATCATGCATTAGTACACTATAGATTTCACATGCATATACTTCTACAGGCCTAGCATGAAGGCCGGAATCATGGAAGTCAATACACATGTTAATTTATTCACAAAACAAAAGCAAGAAAATGGCATTGACCATCAAGTGCACGTAATGGAGTTTATTATTTCCTGTGTTTGGCCATTGGGTATGTATCTATATGTCCATAGATCTTAGCATTGAATATACCCACCAATGATGAGTTCTTGGAGTTCAGCTATATACTATGATAATAAAGGGCCAGTAACATGAAAATGAATTGGTCTCAAAAATACCCCTAGTAGTAGTATATATAGTTAGTATATAAGCAATATTTGTGGTGTTTAAATTTTCTCCTATCATGTGGGTGGGTAATAATTCAAGGAATTAATAGCCAATTATGCAGTTCTACATCATATCGACCAATTTTCGTGACGTCATAAGGGGAATGGAAGATGTTTGAGGGTTTTTCGGAGAACAAAATAAGCAACACTAATGGCCTTTCTTCTAATGACAAATGCAAAAGTAGCACTTCAGAAGAGGAAGGTACAGACCTGGCATTGGAAGTGTTAGAGCTGGAAATGGATGTTTCAGAATCTGTGTAGTGGATAAAGCCATACACTTACTCCATGGTATTAGGCTTAGGAAACATGGTTGGCACAACTGAGTCCTTCGTAGCAGGTAAACCCATTTCTTCACTCAGCAGAACTGAGGTCTCATAGCTGTCCTCAGTGAAGTACAGACAGCACAGAACTGAATTGTTAGTAGCTCCAGTCCAGTCTAATCGTGTTTTAGCTACTTGTCTTGTCCATTCAGTTCATTTATCAGCAACCTTGGGGAATCTATGTAGGATTAAACCCACACTCAGCTCTAGTATTGCATCAAGCAGCAACATACTGTTTAGGCATTTTGAAAAAATACTGTGTTTATCGGATTTAGCTTTAAATCATCGCAAAATTGGCGGAATCACTATTAAAATGTATTGCGCACATTGTTAGTGGTTCCCCTTATAATGTCATTCATGTATTTTAAGATGTCCAATCTTTTGGCAATTTTGTAAGTGAAAACGTTGAATACTTCTTGTTTGAGATAAGAACAGCAATTTTTAAAACCATCACAGGCGTTTACTTACTAAATAAGTCATTTGAGGCCAACTTGTTCTCCATGTTAGTGGCCCTCCAACATAGTTGTACAGTATGTATAGTTCATAAATATTACTTGCACCATGTTTACCCGACCAGTAGCAGTGTTAACACTACTACTCAACTAATAGATTACATTCATACTAAGTCTTATCACATCTGCATATTGTGTCTACAAGCAAATGTTGAATATTTCTTGTTTGGGGTAAGAATGGCTTTTTTTAACATCACCACGGGTATTCACTTACTAAATGAAGGCATTTAAGGCCAACCTGTATTTTATGTTACTGGCCCTTCAACATATTCAGTTATAATACAGTAAGTACTTGGAGAATATTACGATGCTTGCACCATGTTAACCTGACCATTAGCAGTGGTAAAACTATTACTCATCTACAAAGTTACATTCATACTTATCACATCTGCATGTATATTGTGTCTTCATGTGTATGAGACTGCTTTACCACTAGGTCCAGGAACGAATGAATGTCCTAAAACTAGTAAAATCACTACATATGCTCAGATCCTGTAACATGGAACAGGCATCATGTACAGATTAGGGCTACTATGATATATCGATATATCGATATAATCGTGATACATTAGCCTCGATTCGATATGATACATAGTCGATATAGCCTAGAATGCTCTAAACTTACAGTATATAAGTAATTCGAGCTAGTTTAAAAACTCTTTCTTCGGTTCAGAAGAACCTTCGCTGAAGTTATCACGTTCGGTGGAGCTTCAGCACACAAATTCTAGGTCAATTTAAAATTGTCAGTGTCCGAAATCGGCCATCTTTCTTTGCGCAATATAAATTGTAATATAAATTCATTGTTGTGGTTACATGTAGCAACACATACTATATATGGAGTGTGTGCTAACAATAATTTAATACTAATTTATTTCAAAACTCTCACTAATGTACACAAGTGTACTACTATGCATGCGAATTTACCACTGTCATCTTGAAAATTAATAACTTAACAATGTATGTATAAAATTTAGTTGTGTATATCGTGATATATTCATATTGTGATATAAGATGTCATGATAGATAACATAAGGTTGACCCACTAGTATCGTGGCAGCCCTAGTACAGATGATAATACTGCCATATATATGACAGGGAAGCAGGAGTTGTTGGAGATACTGGATCAACTAGGACCACAAGAAACTTCTGGACATCCAGGAGCACTAGGAGAGGTTGAGGCTATATGAGTGAGTGTTTTTTAATGATTAAGTGAAGCCTTACAAATAGGAAATTCAATTAGGGGAAGACATATGTACAGTAATTTCATTAGCAGTGTACTCATGCTAACTGAATTACAGTGGACAAAATAAAGTCATCCAAGTATAACTCATTCTTAATGTAAGTCAGAAGGTCACTGGAAAATAAAAATTTTGCCGGTAAGGTGTGGCAATACATATTTTGTAATGAACACAAACTAATGTCATTAATATGTATTAGCACTCATAGATCCCCAAGTGCACACACACACACGCACACAAACACACATCATACACACATCAAGACAACTCAAATATCCCCCATCACATGAATCAACTTGTTTACTCCAAAGCAGAATTTCTAAGGATTCACCATTCATGTGGTGTGAGGTATGGGATTCTCATATCCATTCCCATTCTCTGTTGCTATCAATGGAAAGTACCACATACTAGCTATACATTGGGTATAGCTAGAAATACACAATGAATATCGTTAAAAGTGGACCTGTTCTCCAAGGCCATATAAAAACTGCCTGTTCTGTTGTGGTTACCACAAACTAGCACTGACAAATTTACAGTATTAACAGGAGCTACAGTTATGGCTCGAAGCATTCAGGTTTTTGTACAAGTGGCTCTATTGTACTGTCTGGTGACTACCAGTATGGGGGATGTCACTGATTGGCAAAAAGCATTTTCGCTACTTGAGCACAAAGTGAATATGCAACAAGAAGAAATCAAGTCACTTCACCATGTGATAGAACAGTTGGAGAAGAGACTGGAACCACTTGAAGTGAAAGGTGAGTTCGAAGAAATGACAAATACAAATACAACTTGTAGTCCCTGCTAGGCATGCCTGTTAGTCAGGAGTATCCTCCTGTTGACCACATATAGAGTTAATGGGTTTACGTCATTGCATGCATGTTGTCACACTATGTGAGTGGGAAGAAGGTACACTATGAAATAGAGATTAGCATATTCAAAAATAGTATTAGAGAAACACATATCCCAAGCATTACTGAATTCACTAGGAACTGAAAGTTGGGTATACAGGCATGAATTTCTTGGTGTGGTTCAACACAATTTGTACCTTATGAAACTGGAAGTGGCTATTGGAAGTGCTCTCTGGGGGAAGGGGGTACCTTAAGAATTGTTATACAACCTGCAGTCCCTACTCTTTATGCCTGTTAGTCCAGACTGCCCTCCATTGCATGTTTGTGAGTGGTAAGGAAGCATAATAATACACTATAAAATAGAGAATGGCATATTCATAAGAATAGCATTAGTGGAGAAACTCATTCCAAGCATTTATGGATTCACTATGAACTGGTAGTTGGATATACAGGTATGAATTACTTGGTGTGGTTATTAACACAATTAGAATATACCTCAAAAACTGGAAGTGGCTACCGGAAGTGCTCTCTATGTACCTTAAGAATTGTTACATGATCAAGATAATTCTTTTTTTCCTTCTACCGATTTTATCTCCAACTGGATTGTATTACAAGTTTCATTTATTCTGTTTTCAAATGCTAAAGAGTACTAAAACGAAGACGACTGGGCAGTTCATGGAACATTTGAATAATAAAACGAACACAATTCCAGACAAGTTGCCGTGTTTACTGACCAACTGGTGTGTACTACAGTCTAGAAAACCACGCAATGTGCTGTCATCCACTGTGCCTGTGCGTATTATTGGGCAACTCTTCCTCTTTCTCATTCCTATTCAGATGGTGTTTTCCAAACATCATCTGTAGCACTATTGCAGGCTCTCTTTCTTCAAGTGAATTTTGTTGGTTTCCCTTTGAAGGACATTCTTAGGCCTTGCTCATGACACAGTACAATTTGGTTTGAAGATTTATCCAGCCACTCTTACCACATAGAACTTTAAAAATGACAACATTCCACCGAACCTTATCAAATAGATATGACGTGTTTTGCATTATCTTGTGCAGTCTTTTTCGGATAAGCATTGGTATGCACAGTCATGAACAATACACTGATTGATTTAGAATTGAACCAAGAAAGTTAGTGTTTCTTGATCCATAAGAACTCTTACAGCAGTTACTGGAATTTCCATTTCGACTGTAAAGTTTATTCAGCAAATGCATATTTATCAGTGTACTCCCAAATTTTGCACAGCAAGATAGCAACTTCTATACATGTATGGAAAGGTCTTGTCTTGGCTTATAGATTGATGTAACATTTATAGGCCCATTACTATACAAGACCAGAGAATTTATGTGATTAAAAGGCGCCTACAAAACTAGGGCGCATATACAGTGCAGGGTACATTGAAGTCGCTTCTGGCTCAGGGTGCATACTGTGTAAGGTACTAGATGTGTTTAACAAGGAATTAGAAAGAGACAAATCCCATAGGGCTGCTGTCTCCTCTCTAGAATAAATTGGATACCATATTAGGTTTTTAAGACTTTTACTGAAAATATTATGTTGGGCAGTCTCTGTACACAAATTCCACTCTTATATTTGTTGTCCATATTTCCACATTATGCACCTTTTCATGCAAGAATTATTAAGCTAGGTGTGTATTATGTGCAGATCCCTTGCTACGTATATACATGTATGTAATCTTGGAAATGACAATAATTATATTATTCTGACATAATTGTAAATTTTTGTGAAAATGTACACAGCATGGCTGCCCAATTAGATGCCCCCAACAGTGAAGTACCATCATAATCAACAAGAAGCACTTTGGTTCTATCTAGCTGTTTTCCTGTCATTTGTCATTCTCTAGTAGCACTACTTTCACAGCTTTTTATCAAGCACAATCAATCATACTAAACCTGCATATAACTGTTAAGCCATTTTGGCTGCAGCAAATACGTGTAGATACATATTATTCCCTGATGGCATTTTCAAGGGTTGGCAACTATGTAATACCATCATTTTATGTACACTGTGTTCATGTACCCATCAGTGATGTAGATATAGATATCATTTTATGCATACAATGCTCACATGTATCAAATCAATGTCAAAATACATCAGATTCTATAACATTAATTTTAATGACAAGCTCAGATGAACCTCTTTCCAACAATGTCTGAATAAGTACAATTATGATGAATGACATCTTATATTAAAAATGAAGCCACTTCTCCACACAGTAGAATTTGCCTCTGTTGTCTCAGTGATATGTGAAGACTAATATTCTATTTTGAATTAACTATGTCGTAATCAATATAATAATAATAATTACAATCATGCTGCTAATTATAATTGAAATTATATTAACTTGCTGTTGTTTAAACAGATAAACTCCAGGAAAGAATCAGACGACAAGGTGGTTGCAGTTGTCTACCTGGATCAAAAGGGGCTAGAGGAACACCAGGACTGGATGGGATAAATGGAACAAAGGGTGAGAAGGGAGAACTAGGACTGCCAGGATCACCAGGACCCCAAGGAATTAATGGTACAAAAGGAGAAAAAGGAGAAATAGGACAACTAGGGAATGTTGGACGAAAAGGTGAACCAGGAGTGAAAGGAGACACAGGAGTGCCAGGACGTAATGGAACAAAAGGTGAACGAGGACTGAAAGGAGAATTAGGTCCAAAAGGAATAAAGGGAAAGCAAGGGGAAAAGGGAGAGCTAGGAATGCCAGGACTTAATGGAACAAAGGGAGAGAAAGGTGAACTAGGACATCAAGGAGTTAATGGAACAAAAGGTGAACAAGGTGAGACAGGACAACCAGGGAATGTTGGTAAGAAAGGTGAACCAGGAGTGAAAGGAGACACAGGAGTGCCAGGACGCAATGGAACAAAAGGTGAACGAGGTGTGAATTGTGAGCTAGTTTCAAGAGAAGACAAGGGAATGCAACAAGAAAGGGAAGGGCCCAGAATAACAGTTCCTCAAGTACATAAAGGTGAGCCAGGGGAAAGGAGAGAGCCAGAAAAACAGGAACCACAAGGACCTAATGAAGCAAAGTGTAAACGAAAAGAAGCAGTCAATGGAACAGCTTCTGTACCAGAAATAACAAGCAATATCGGATGTTAAAAAACCGATGAACTTAATTCTCTACTAAGAGTACGCGTTAAAAATTGCAATCATGCAGTCGAAGAATTATTAAATTACATATATGTTAATCATTACGATTACATATTTTAGATACTCCATTAGTAGTAACATGGATACAGTGTAATAATATAGTTAAGTTGAACTGAATGAGATAATCTGTTCCAGTATTTGATTTCGGAACTAATTAAGCGAGTGTGCATGCAAGCTTTTAAATGATGCAGGATGCATATGCAAACTTTCTGTACCAATACGTAGGTCTTCCTACAAAGTTAGCATGTTATCATTCAGAAACATAGAATTAGTGCTCACAAACACACAATGTGATGTGGTTCTATTTAAATGTACATCATATACATGTACCTATATAATAGGACATTGTATTTGCATACTGAAGACCTCCTACTTCAAAAGCACCAACAACAGTGCAAATCAAATACACTGGGGTATAGATATCCCAAAGCATTCCCTTTCAGAATAACAAATTTCATGTATATAGCTTTTGTTGTTGATTTTTAAGATAAAAATGACCATATCCTTATCATACGGAATCTACGTACGTATTAAAATACTACATTTGGTATGCATAATATCTGGTTAATATGGAACAAATAAATTATGATTGATATTTCAAAATTATAATCATTATTATTATTGCATTCATGTATGTATGTACATGCTTTTTGTATAGCACTTGATTGTTAGAATAATAGAATAGTGATGAGAAAGAATGAAAACAAATATTGTTTGTAGGGTACATGTAATTAAACAATTATGTATCTGGTAAGTCATTCAGGAGGGATGGAATTCATGTATATAGCTATCAGTTGGTCATAATCGTGGGTGGGTAACAGTTTGGGTAGGACCAGGTGGGTAGGGATCCAGGTAGAAGACGGGTGGGTGGATCCAGGTAAGAGATGGGTGGATGGAGATCCAGGAGGGCAACAACTGTCTTGTATGGGCTCCAGGTTTGCGGGGATCAGGTGGTCCCTCATTCCAGGAGGGTCCCGTAATCAGGGTCATACATATACGATTTCTCATTGAGGGTAGGTGGGCTACCAAATGGGGCAATGTACACACTATGACATAAAAAACTCCATGGTAAGACAAACAATACAGACAGCATACAAGTGATCAGTGGTAATTTCAAACAAGCACAAGTCAGTTAAATTATGTCCTTAAAATTAGCAAATTCCAATGTATGTGTATACAACAGGTACTGTGTGTGTGTGTGCGTGTGTGCGTAAATTTAAAGAAATTGGCGTATTCCAGAATTTCGTACAAAAAGGTAGCAACTTCTATACATGTATGGAAAGGTCTGTTCTTGGCCTATCACTGTTAACTTTTTGGGGCATTACTAGATAAGACAAGATGATTTAAGCAAATAAAAATGCATCAAAAATATGTCATATATTCAATAAATTCACGGGACTTAAGGTTTTTAGAGGTTGAATGATTATGAATACCTTTAGCAGATGAACAGGGCTCAGAATGGGACAACATCCCATCTGCCCGATGTCATGTGATTGGCAAGGCCATAGCCAAAGAACCAGAATCACCACAGGGAGGCTGCACAACACACACACACACACACACACACACACACACGATTCAACATGCATAATGGTATGTGTGTGTGGGGCTCTCATATCAAATCCAAATAATATCTGTGGATATCAATAGAAAACACCATACACATAGATATACTTTGCGAATACTTAGAAATGCACAATGAATATCATTATAAGTGGCCTGTTCTCCCAGTGACTATAAACACTGCCTACCCTATTGTGGTGACCACGAGCAGCACTGAGGCATTTAGAGCTTTGACTAGAGATACAGTTATGGCTCAAAGCATTTAGGTCTTTGTACAAGTGGCTCTTTTGTTCTGTCTGGTGACTACCAGTATGGGGGGTGTCACTGATCGGCAAAAGGCATTTTCACAAGTTGAAACTAAAGTGAATGTACAACAAGAAGAAATCAAGTCACTCCACCAGATGAACAGTTGGAGAAGAGACTGGAACCACTTGAAGCGAAAGGTGAGTTTGAAGAAATACAAAATATAAATACAACTTGCAGTCCCTAATCTTCATACCTCTTAGGACTATCCTCCTGTTGACTATAGACCCCTTTCAAAATGACGTCACAAAACGTCATTCATTATCAGTAATTCCGGAAGTGTTGGCAAAAAATGTTGGCATGTATACGCCATAGTATATAGTTTCGAATTGGTAATGGAATAAAATGGATCGTGCTCGCACTATATTGAATCTCGAAGTAGCTGCAACTGAAACAGAGTTTATTGAAGTGCTGAAGAACCCGAGGGTGACTTCGCCGAAAACTCTCTCCAAGGAAATATCGGTAAAGATATCGGGAAGCAAAGCCGAATTGATCGGACGGATCGTCACTTATTGGGAACGCTTTTTTACTATACACGGCGAGTGTGGAGAAGAAGCGGTGGGCACGCCTCCTAGCTCAAAACAGCAGAGCTTGGAAGATATTCGTTCGAATGTTTCGTCGTTTTGTTGTTTAAATAATAATTATCTATCTATCTATCTATCTTCGTGGGGACAGGATCTCAATTGCCTCGCAGATTTTAATTTGGTACACATTTACAACTATCTCGTACATAGCAGGGATATAACATTCGACAAGGAGAGCATGAAAGCTTTTAAATCCCTGAAAGCTTACAAGTACTTCAGTGAGGGCCTGATACAAAATGTTTGGATCCACCAGAACAATGACGCACCATCAATTGTGATACGAGCACACTGCTTTTCGTCCTTGAAATCAATTACAACATAAACAGTTTATGCAACCCTGAAGACAACTGGTGATGTGTCCACTGAGTGCAAATGTGTTGCCGGCAAAGGAGGGGCATGTAGTCACATTGCTGCTATACTATTTTATGTTGAGGATATCAAGAGGAGAGATGTGAGGATGTTACCACATGACAGGACTGTAACCGATACATTGCAGCAATGGCATGTACCACTGAAAAAATGTAACTCCTACGCCATTTCTAATATTTCTTTTCAGAAACCTGCTTATGGCATAACCCCTCAAGTTCGTGTATTCCGGAAGAGCACTAAACAAGTTGTAGGATGGGAGACCCATATAAAACTTTGTTCTCTCATCATTGTCATACTAGAATCGAACATAGGCCTTTTAGATGTAAAACCAAAGAATTCTTGTTCTAGTGCTGCCACTTTCAGTTGAAGTTGTTACCAATGGTTTGGGTTAGATTGTTGGTACGTAGTCAACATCTTCGGGATTCTTGGAAGGTTTTCCGTGAACAAAATGCTGTCCGCAGATACGATCGAATTTTTCGGCCACCAATCGTCTCTCGATATGGCTGTGAGACAACGTTGTTTTCTTTCGATGTTAGCGGGAATAATGTAATATCCTATCTCAGACTCAATGTCAAAGCGGTTGGTACAATTTACGGCGCAACAACTAACTGGCATGGCATGCAATCTTTATTCCGAATCCAATTCGGTATGCACGTACGAACGTTTTTGCCAACATTTGAAAAGCGCGCACGTTAACCGTGAACTTGTGACGTCATTTTGAAAGGGGTCTATAGAGTTAATGGGTTTACATCATTGTATGGTGTCACTCTATGTTGGCGAATAGCAAGAAAGTACACTATGAAATGGAGAATGGCATATTCATACATTAGTATTGATGAAGAAACTCATTCCAAGCATTTCCGAATTCACTATGAATGGAAAGTTGAAGTACAGGCATGAATTACTTGGTGTTCGAATGAGATAAATCTCATGGGGCTGCTGACCCCTGTCCACAATTACTTGGGTGCCATTTTCAGATTTTAACGACCTTTACTGAAAATATTAGGTTTGGCAAAGTCTCTGTACACAAATTGTACTATAATATTTATAGTCAATATTTCCACATCACCCACCTCTTTCACGCAAGAATTATTAAGCTAGGTGTGTACCTTTTGCAGATTCATTGCTTCATACGTGTATGATGTCTTGGAAATGACAAAATGTGCATCATTATAACAAACTTTTAAATGTTTGTTAAGATGGACACAGCACAGCTGCCCATTTAGATGTCCTCAACAAATAATTGATGAACCCCCTCCACTGGTTATGACCGAAATCAAGAAAACGTTTATAGGAAATTGAACATTGTGGTGTAGATTGCTGCCATATATCCAGTGTACAAAATCTGAGAGTTTTGTCGACAGGAGTACTTGAAAAGTAAGTGTATTTAATAAGTGAGGTCTTTCAAGGGAATGGGTACCAAATTCA
The DNA here is from genome assembly GCA_964020155.1 of Chondrilla cf. caribensis. NCBI lineage: Eukaryota > Metazoa > Porifera > Demospongiae > Chondrillida > Chondrillidae > Chondrilla > Chondrilla cf. caribensis. Next base: position 4,132,482 of record OZ026547.1, read on the forward strand.
AATAACCAATCACCTTAAGCTTGTTTACCATAGTTCCTTGATACATTGGTACCCCATTCCCTCAGAAAGTCAATTTGGTTAGGACAATATACACAATCGACAACAGTTAGCATTCCAAAGAGACATTACCACCTATCTGCTTATACATGTCTGACTCATTGACATCATTAATAATACCGTTATTTCATATCCGTTGCATTCATGTACCATTAATGATGTACATATACATAGCTATCATTCCATGCATATAATGTTCTCACCTAACATATAAATGTTGAACTCCATTTATCACATAATTTCAATAGCAATTTAAAATGAACCTCTTACTGAAGATGTCTGAATTAGTACAACTATAATAAATGACATCAATTGTACCAAAAATGAACTCCCTTCTCCATACAGGAGAATCTGTCTCTGTTGTCTCAGGGATATGTGGAAAATCACATTCTATCTTCAATAAATATGTTCTAATCCGTATAATATTATAATCATGCTGCTAATTGGAATTATATAGTCTCATTGTTGTTTAAACAGATAAAGGCCTGGAAAGAACTAGACACACGATGGCTGCAGTTGTCCACCTGGACCCAAAGGGGCTAGAGGAACACCGGAACTGAACGGGATAAATGGAACGAAGGGTTAAAAGGGAGACCCAGGGCCACTGGGAGACCAGGACTCCAAGGATCACGAGGACTTAATGGTACAAAAGGTGAACAAGGAGAAAGAGGGAATGTTGGACAAAAAGTTGAATCAGGACTGAGAGGAGACACAGGAGTGCCAGGACTTAATGGAACAAAAGGTGAACAAGGACTGAAAGGAGAATTAGGTGAAAGCAAGGGGAAATCGGAGAGCCAGGAATGCCAGGACCTCAACGACTTAATGGAACAAATTAGGGAGAAAAGGGTGATCTAAAAAATGAAGGAGTAAATGGAACAAAAGGTGAACGAGGAGAAAAGGGACAACCAGGGAATGCTGGACAGAAAGGTGAGCCAGGACTGAAAGGAAAGCAAGGTCCAAGAGGAGACAGGAAAATGAAAGGGGAAAGGGAGGAACTAGGAACAGCATTGCCTGTGTAAAAGATAATGAATATTTGGATAATTAACAAATTATATGTACGAAGATTGGATCTCAAAATAATTAAAGAACTTACTTCTCTACTACTAGATCTAGACTAAGTGTTCAACTTTTGAAATCCGTGGAAGAATTATTAACTTACATATAAGATTATCATAACGATTATTTTGGATACTCTATAAGTAGTAAGGGAACACTGTGTAATGTAATATATATAATAATGATATATTTAATTTGAACTAAATGAAATAAACTGTTACAATATTTGAGTTCGGAATTAATATCTTGCAACAATAATTTACTGGAGTGTCAGAGAAAACACATTGCATCAAAACCTGAATACTAACTGACACACATAACTACAGACAGTTAGACATACAAGTAGTATAATCTATTTATGATCTTTATGCTCATATATAATAGAAGCATGTCAATGTACTACGTATATATATATATATATATATAGCTCGGTGGTATCAAAAAACATCAGTTTCGGTACATTGCCAACATCATACGACGGTATTACTATGATCACGGTACACCAAGTCTTAATTAAGGTTATAGTTGGGCATTGAAATAATTGAATCCTTCATTTAATAATAAAGAAATATATAAACAAATAAATAAATAAATAATCCACTACAGTACTATGTCGTCCTCGTTAACTCGGAGCGCAAAGTACTTACAAATATCAGATTTAATATTCTTCTTATCGACAAGATGAAAATCATTGCTTGAATCACCCATATCGCCTGTTCGCTGATCAAAATTTAAACTTGCAGCCAACGACGTCGCCATTTTGACAACATTCTCTCATTTCGTCTAACAATGAATTACTCCACACATGCATGCTTTTCGTGCTTGTAATCATGGCTGTTGCAGCGATAGTTTTGAAGGATTCAGAAGACATAATTTCAGGGCAAAACCTTGGAGAATACCGTGATATCACGATATCTCGTTATAGAAAAAAGTCAGCCAGTATCAACACTGTGTGCAAATAATACCGCGTTATTACTATATATTTGGTATACCGCCCAGCGCTATAATATATATACTGCAAGTTGACCCTATAGCAGCTATGAATTCAGTGACATGTAGGCATATTGGAAATTATTCTGAATGTGATCTGATCGACTAGGTGGTTGGGGCTCCAGTAGGAGGTGGGTGGGTGGAGATCCAGGAGGGCAACAACTGGTCTTGGTTCCAGGTGTGGGGTTTAGGTGGTCAATCATTCAAGGAGGATCCCAATAAGGCAATCTGGTCGGTGCATATATACCAGTAGAGTAATTGCTGGAAGAAGGTAAACTTCAGTATATAACTATCCCCATAATGTACAATGTACGAATCATAATCACTTGATACCTTGAAACCACTCTAATCCGATACTCAACAGGAAATAAAAATAATGTCGGATTATGAGGTTGTGGGATTAGAGAGGTTTCATAGTCAAATAAATAACAATTCTGAAGCCAATTATAAACATGTATTCTGTACTGTAGACATTGTTAATAGTGATACAATAAGACATAGCAAGGTACATAATTACATGCAACAAGAGATACAGTCAGATAAATATAATAAATATAAATACATGTACATGTATGAACATTACTCGGTGTTATTTTTGATAAAGTATGTCAAAGTGCTGTATGTTATCACCTCCTTTTATAACCTATATGAGGATAAGTGTCTTCGCATCACCCTTCACACCATGGTCCGATTAATACATCATTAGCTTGAAAATATCGTTCATTTGTATTGCATAATGAAAGAACATGGCACCCACAAGCTTGACAGCGGATAAATGCAGAAAAAATCCATCGAATTTCATCTGTATCTGTGTAATTGTCGGACTGTAGAGGTATTTTTTGTTTTGGGGACTTAGGCAGGTCATTTTGTATTGAAAAAGTGTCAAAGCTTGGAATTTTGTGTCGGTTTAAGCATTTGTCAGTTTAGAGAGGTGTCGGAATGGACAGGTTCTATTGTAGTATGAGACATACTTAAAAAATTGAGATTACCTAGAGAGAAATGAAAATAGATGCTTAAGACATTCTCCAAATGATCGGAAGAGTCAGAGTTCTCCACAATCTATATTATTATTGTTCACAGCAAAATGTGGGAGTGAGTACGAGTGTAATCATGTCATGTTAACCCACACCTTATTTGTGAAACATTACTCAAAAGGGGCACAAGACTGTGAAGTTTCCTTCTCTGGGGAAAACACCAACCTGCACAGTTAGCTTCTCTGCCTATAATATAGTTGACCATTGGCTACTGTTAGTCTGGGTGTGTAGATACCTGAACATGTTGAAACTATTCGTTGGCAATCTTGGATGTGCAATAATTACAACTGAGCACACATTTCACTATCATGATGGCTATGGGTATTACTAGGCCAATCCCATAGCTGGGGTCAATTGTATAATGAGATTTCTCATTCAGTGCAGGTGGGATTCCAAATGGGACACTTTACACACTATGACATCGACAAGTAATTTGAGTTCAAAAACTCGTGGGGATGCTGCCCCCTGCACTCATATTTCTTGGCCAACTTTCTTGTGTTCAGAAGAACGTTCACTGAAGTTATTAAGTTTGGCAAAGCTCCAGTGCACAAATTATTGCCCAATTTGCAATTCTTGGTGTTCAAAATCAGCCAACTTTCTTAACGTAATATTAAACATAATATTGTTCATTGTTGGGTTTACGTGTGGGAAATAGATAGATAGATATATCAAGCGTTACATAGCAGAAGTCGAAATGAAAACAATATAGGCCTGCGACAGCCCCTAATAACTCCACGGCAAGACATACTAAACATCATCCATCGTATTTCCCGAGAACAAACAAGCTTGATCTGGACTCTAATACGTACTTCATATCAAATGAGCCCAGGACCAGAAAACAATACGGACAGCATGCAAGTGAGCAATACTGGTTTCAAATGAGCACAAGGTGTTGAATAATGTCCTCAAAAATTAGCAAGTCACAATGTAGGTGAATACAACAGGTACTGGCATTTTAGAGAGCAGCACAGTGAAACACACCTGAGTTGACAGCTTTTAGTGTGTGTGTGTGTGTGTGTGTGTGTGTGTGTGTGTGTGTGTGTGTGTGTGTGTGTGTGTGTGTTGTGTGTTATTGGTATACTCCCCAATTTCTTATAGAAAGGTAGAAATTTCCATACTTGCATGAAAAAGTCCTTTCTTGGCCTATACATTGATGTAACATTTAGTCCCATTTCTATACAAGACAAGAGGATTTAAGCAATGAAAAGCAACTATGAAACTATGGCTATATACATAATATTGTAATATTGCAAAGTGTACACAGAAGCCACTTTCGGTTCAAGGCACATAAAATATTATGGTGTAAGGTACTAGATGTGTTAAGCTGTCGAAAAACACTTTATTCGTGAATCCACCTGGCTACAACTATTATTGCATTGATCATGCATTAGTACACAATAGATTTCACATGCATATACTTCTACACCTAATACATTGAAGGCTGGAATCATGGAAGTAATTACACATGTTAATTTATTCACGTAACAAAAGCAAGAAAATGTAATTGACCATCAAGTGCATGTAATGGAATTTATTATTTCCTGTGTTTGGCCATTGGATATGTGTCTATATATTCATAGATCCTAGCATTGAATCTACCCACCAATGGTGAGTTCTTGGAGTTCAGCTACTATGATATGCTTAAAGGGCCAGTAATATGAAAACGAATTGGTCTCAAAATACCCTTATAGTTAGTGAGCATTAGTTGTGGTGTTTAAATTTTCTCCTGTCATGTGGGAGGGGAATAAGTCAAGGAATTAATAGCCAAGTATGTAGTTTTAAATCATATCGACCAATTTTCCTGACATCATAAGGGGAACGGAAGATGTTTGAGGGTTTTTCGGAGAACAAAATTGTCGTATAATGGTCACTGGTCAGTTAGTATATAATTATTCGAGTCACTCAAGAAGATGTGTACAAAGATCAGCATGCACTTAATATAGAGTAAGATAGATGAGGTAATGAGACACAAAGGAATAAAGGTCATGAGAATCACTTATAGCTATAGACAGACAGATAAATCAAACCTAAACACTTATACAGTAATAGATATCATTGTTACTAGCTAGACTAAGTTATGCCACATCTCCCTTCCTCCAGTAGGTCAGTCTCTCTGGAGGTCTGATAGCTGTACCGGAACGTAGCCGTGTCGTTACGTTGGATTGCGGGGTTTGGTTAATATCCTCGGTAGTTGGTTGTACTGTAGTTTCCGGTATGCGGGGTGCTAGATGAAGTCGGTTCCTACGCACTTGACCAGAGGGTGTTGACACGATGTAGGACCTTGGTGTACTTGAGGCAGATGTAATTCGTCCTGGAGTTTGGTTGTTGTTGGTACGAACCCAAACTGGGGTGTCGTCGGGGAACTGGGGTAGTGACTTGGTTCGGTGGCGTCTGTCATAGTTGAACTTCTGCTGAGCTTTGAACTCTTTGTCTTTGTTGGTGAATGTTTGCAGATATGGCCACTGGGGCACAAAAGTCTTACTGACTTGCGGTACATCTGTACGAATGCATCTACCCATCAATAATTCTGCAGGACTAAATCCGCACCAGGGGAGTGGGGTTGCTCTGTAGCTGAGCATGGCCATATAGGGATCACTCGATTGGTTAAGTCGCTGTTTCACTGTCTTCACTGTTCGTTCGACTAGTCCATTACTTTGAGGGTAATGGGGGCTGCTGGTGGTGTGAGTGAAGGAATATTCTGAAGCGAATGCTTTCATAGCTGTTGAATCAAATTGAGGGCCGTTGTCACTCATCAGTACTGCTGGGATTCCATGTCTGGAAAATATTGCTTTCAGGGCATTGATTATGCTCTTCGATGTGGTGGATGTTAACTTCATGGCTTCTGGGAATCTTGAGAAGTAATCCACTACTAGAAGGTATGTGGCTCCATTCAGCTCAAAGAGATCTGCACCCACCTTCTCCCAAGGGTGATTTGGTAATGGAGAGGAGATCAAGGGCTCTCTATGTTGAGGATGGTTCTTGGTGCATTCTGGGCATTTGCTCACATACTCTTCAATTTCACGGGATACCCCGGGCCACCACACAGCTCTGGAAATGCGTTCTCTGCATCGTTGGATGCCTTGGTGTCCCTGATGAATCTTCTGTAGAGTTTGCCTTTGGAGACATTTGGGGATGACGATTCTGTCCCTGAAAAGTAAAAGACGATCATGAATTGTTAACTCACTCTTGGCGGACCAGTAGGGGACTAGATCTCCCTTCAAAGTGTTGCGTTGAGGCCATCCTTCACGGCAATAGGTGAGGAGGGTGGAGCAAGTAGGATCTGTGGCTTGTGCAGAACGATACGACTCGAGACGATCCTTGTTTGCTGGAAGCTGTGATACAATGGAATCGATAAAGAATTCTGTGATCTCTTCCAAGTGTGTTGTTGTGCAAGGCAAAGGGGCTCTTGAAAGGGTATCGGCAGTGTAGAGAAACTTCCCTGGAACATGGGCGATGGTATAATGGAATCTCATCAGTCTCAGGCGAAAGCGTAGCACTCGAGGTGGAAGTTGATCCAAACTCTTGGTGGAAAGGATAGGGACAAGGGGCTTGTGATCTGTTTCAATGTGGAACTGCTTCCCAATCAGATACTCTGAAAATTTCTCAGATGCCCAGGTGGCTGCTAAGGCTTCTTTCTCGATCTGAGCATACCGACTCTCCGTCTCTGACATTGACCTTGAGGCATAGGTGACTGGTTTCCAACCTTCGTCGTGGCGTTGTAGTAAAACTGCTCCCAGGCCATAGGCTGATGCGTCGGCTGAAACTTTGGTTTCTCGTGTGGGGTCGTAGTGGGCTAGAACTGTTGGCTGGGAGAGAACCTCCTTGATCTTGACAAAGGCTTCCTCCTGTCGGGGTCCCCACAACCAGGCTCTCTTGACACTGAGTAGCTCTCTCAGGGGCTTCGATACTTCTGCTACTTGAGGAGAAAATTTGCTGAGCTGGTTGACCATTCCCATGAAGCGGCGCAACTCTGATACTGTTGAGGGTGCCTTCATCTGGCAGATTGCTGTGGTCTTCTTAGGGTCTGGTGCGATACCTTCCTTGCTGATGACATGGCCAAGGAATGTAAGCTTCTCCTTGTTGAATTCGCACTTGTCAGGATTCAGTGTGACTCCACTTGACTGGATTCTGTTGAGGGCTGCAATGAGTCTGCGGTCATGCTCCTCTTGGCTGCGTCCATGGATCAGAATATCGTCCATCTGACAAAGAACACCATCGAGACCTGACAAGATTTTGCTCATTCTCTTCTGGAAGTGTTCTGGAGCGCTGGAGATACCAAAAGGCATTTTATTGAAACAGTATCTTCCGAACGGGGTGATGAAGGTTGTCAAATGGCGAGAGGGCTTTGCTAGTGGAATTTGCCAGAATCCACTGTTTGCATCCAACTTGGAAAAGACGGCTGCTCCAGCTAATTGAGCAAGGGTGTCATCCACTTTCGGAAGGGGGTGTACCTCCCTGAGTACACTCTCATTCAGTGGCTTGAGATCGACACAAATGCGAACGTCTCCTGACCTCTTCGGTACTACTACCATGCCTGCACACCAATCAGTAGGCTCTTCTACTTTTGCAATTACTCCCAAGGTCTCCATGCGGTCTAGCTCCTTCTTCACCTTGGTACGAAGAGGAATGGGAACATTTCTTGGGGTAAAGAGGGAATACGGTCGTGCATCTGGCTTCAGGTGGATGGTGAAATCGCCTTCAAGTGAGCCTAATCCATTAAATAGCTTCGGGAATTGGTTTATGATGCTCTCTTTTGGGGTTGCTTTGATTGAATCCACTGTCGTTAACAGTTTCAGTGCAACAATTGCTGGTAGTCCGAGGAGATTGGATTTCAGCTTTTCGAGAACGTAGACGTTTTGCGTGCATGATGCTTTCCCTATACTGAGTTCGACTTCAGTTGTCCCTAAAACTTTCAGTGGCTTGCGATCTGGGCCACAAAGTGTCTTGTTGGGTCGGCTGAGCTTTGCACCATGGATGGATTGGAAGGTTTCTGGTGAAATGGCTGTTACCTCTGCTCCGGTGTCGAGTTTGAAAGGCTTCATCTGGCCATTGATTTTTACATGCGATGTCCAGGATTTCTCTCCAACGGTGTAGACAGTATTGAGATAACAGGTGTCGGGCTCCTCTTCCACGGTACCTACAGACTTTGATTGGCAAACCGAACTGAAATGGCCCTTCTTTTTGCATTTGTGGCACACTGCTTGGCTGGCTGGGCATTCTGCTCGGGGGTGGGGACTTCTCCCACATCGAAAACACTTTCTATTACTCGTCTGTGGTGTGGACTGGTGACGAGATGTCTGTGGGCTTGGTCGGGAGGACGGTTGGTTCCTCCGTTTAAAATTCGATTTGTACTTCTGTCCCATGGCGTCTAGTGAGCTTGGTTCTTGTTTGATTCCGGATTCGAGGATCTCCTGTTGCTCGTGAACTGCTTCTCGCTGGCGAATAGACTTCTTGGCTTTCTCAAGAGTTAGATCGGCGTCCATCTGGAGTCGTTCAGACAAGGACTTGTCGCGGATTCCCACTACGAGACGGTCACGGATCATTTCGTCCGTAAGATCACCATAGGCGCAGTTTTCTACGAGGTGGTATAATGCTGTAATATACTGCTCTGACGTTTCGTCCGGCAATTGGCTCCTGCGATTAAATCGGGCACGTTCAAAGATAACGTTCTTTCTCACTTGGAAAAAACCGTCAAATTTGGCTAGAACTGTGTCGTACTTCTTTCTTTCGTCGTCGGAGATGTGCGTGGACCTCAAAACGTCCTCTGCAGTCTCTCCTAAGCAATAAAGTAATGTGCTGACCTGACGTTGCTCGGGATCGTCGGTTAAACCTGACGCTGATCGGAACTGTTCGAACCTCCTTTTCCATCGTGGCCACTCGTCGGGGTTCTTAAAGTTGAAGGGATCTGGCGGCTGCAATCGTAACTGTGCCATTCTCTTTTAGTCTGACTAGAGGGATCCCACTTCTGACACCATGTCGTATAATGGTCACTGGTCAGTTAGTATATAATTATTCGAGTCACTCAAGAAGATGTGTACAAAGATCAGCATGCACTTAATATAGAGTAAGATAGATGAGGTAATGAGACACAAAGGAATAAAGGTCATGAGAATCACTTATAGCTATAGACAGACAGATAAATCAAACCTAAACACTTATACAGTAATAGATATCATTGTTACTAGCTAGACTAAGTTATGCCACAAAAATAAGCAACACTAATGGCCTTTCTTCTAATGACAAATGCAAAAGTAGCACTTCAGAAGGGGAAGGTACTGCCAGTGAGGATGAAGGTGATTCCAGTGTTCTGTCAACTTTTGGGATGGAGCCTTATCTGTTTGAACCTGTCGCGGCAATTGACCTATCGGGGTCAGAAAGTGCCTCAGAAGAGGACCCAGGAGAGGCAATTTGGAGACTGGCTAACACTACCTGGTATGTACTTGGACCATAAGGGGTTATTTGGGCACTGCTCTTATTTATAACTGAAAATAGTATATATAAGTATTATTAGGTGTACATGTGGAAAGTACGAATATATGCCAACTGCTATGTAGGGAGAGTGTGTGCCATCAGGAGATTGCCAAGGCAGAAGAGAAACTGAAAGAATCGGATGTTTCCAGTTCACTAAGAGCCTATGCAGAACATACAATTTATTATAATTATAATGACATGAAATTGAATTAGTTTTAATATACACACGCATAATATTGCAATACTTAATGAACTTAATGATGTCGGTAGCAAAAGTCGGTAAAACTGTAGTATTATATGAACAAAAATATATCTTGGTTTTCTTTTGCTTGATGACAGCTGATTGGAAGTGTTAGAATTGGAAATGAATGTTTCATAATCTGTGTAGTGGATAGAGCCATACGCTTACTCCATGGAACCCGTTCTTATGGCATTAGCTTTAGGAAACAAGGTTGGCACAGCTGAGTCCTTCCTAGCAGGTAAACCCATTTCTTCACTCAGCAATACTGAGGTCTCATAGCTGTCCTTAGTGAAGTACAGACTGCATAGAACTGAATCGTCAGTAGCTCCAGTCCGGTCTAATCGTGTTTTTAGCCACTTGTCTTGCCCATTCAGTTCATTTATCAGCAACCTTGCGGAATCTACGCAGGATAAACCCACACTCAGCTCTCCTATTGCATCAAGTAGCAACATACCGTTAAGGCACTTTGAAAATATACAGTGGGACCCTTGTAATCAGGTCACCTTTGGTCAGTCTTTTTGTGTCCTGATTGTGTCCTTATTTCAGGGGTTATGTACTTTGGATTGGAATCAATGGACATACATGACGTGGGGGCGTAACTCGGCAACCATATTGGGTGGCAAAAAGACATGTTGTGTATAGAGAGCATTACGAAATTTGTCTAATTGTAAGAGTTCTAGACACTTCATCTTTGAACTGAGCCTCATATTTCTTAGAGACATGAGCTAATACAGTACAATCCAAATCATCTTCGTAACAAATACTTCCTAATGATCGCATTTTCACCTCGAAATCCCCTGCACGTATGGATTGTCAGGACCAAAGGTATTGGTGGACAAACTGGAGAAAATATTACAGCTTCAGAAACTTTGATTTGTCCATTTTATTGTGTATAATTTTCTACTGATTTGTATACACTGGTTCATATTTTCCCGTCCGCTTTACAGAATAACGAAAGTCCGTTTTCAGGGGGCATTTTACATACATTACAATACAGAATAAGTTGGTTCCAAGATTATGCATGTTTTAGCGCAGTGTCCGTATTTCAAGGGGCCAGATTATAGGGGTTCCATTGTACTATGCTTATCGGATTTAGCGTTAAATCATCGCGAAAACGGTGGAATCACTATTAAAATGTATTGCACACATTGTTAGTGGTTCCCCTTATGACGTCATTCATGTATTTCAAAATGTCCAATTTTTTTGGCAATTTTGTACGTGAAAACGTTGAATATTCCTCATTTGGGATAAGAACTGCAATTTTAACACCGCCACAGGCGTTTACTCACTAAATAAGTCATTTGAGGCCAACTTGTTCTTCATGTTACTGGCCCTTCAACATAGTTGTACAGTATGTATAGTTCGTAAATATTACTTGCACCATGTTCACCCGACCAGTAGCAGTGTTAACACTAGTACTCAACTACGAGATTACATTCATACTAAGTCTTATCACATCTACATGTATATACATTGTGTCTACAAGCAAATGTCGAATATTTCTTGTTTGGGGTAAGAATGGCAATTTTTAACATCACCACGGGTATTCACTTACTAAAAGAAGTCCTTCAAGGCCAACTTGTATTTTATGTTACTGGCCCTTCAACATATTCAGTTATAATACAGTAAGCACTTCGAGAATATTACAATACTTGCACCATGTTTACCCGACCATAAGCAGTGGTAACACTAGTACTCAACTACTAAGTTACATTCATATTAAGTCTTATCACATCTGCAAGCATATTGTGTATACATGCATATGAGACTACATGACCACTAGGTTCAGGAATGAATGAATGTCCTAAAGCTAGTAAAACCACTACATGTGCTCAGATCCTGTAACATGGAACAGACAAATGTACAGATTAGGGCTGCCACGATATATCAATATATCGATATAATCGTGATACATTAGCATCGATTCGATATGATACATAGTCGATATAGCCAAGAATGCTCTAAACTTACAGTGTATAAGTAATTCGAGCTAGTTTTAAAACTCTTTCTTAGGTTCAGAAGAACCTTTGCTGAAACGTAGAGGTCGCTGTCTTAAACGCCGACCGGCGAATCCGGAGTTTGGTTCGAGTATAAAAGGGGGGGGGTGGTCACATTCGAGAAATATTAATAGGCGCGCAATTCGAAAGCCAAATGAAGGAGCTCTCTTAGGAGAATTTCTTCATTTGCCTCAAAATGCACTATTTTACTCTAAACAAATGAACAAAGGAAAAGAAGCATAACATAACACTTGAGTCCATTGATTTGGTATTTCGTTCGAGCAAAATGGTAGGAAAAACTTCGAACGATTTTCTGCTCCGTAGAGACATAGATCGATACGGAAAACCCCATATACTTCATCCAAAGTCAATTGCAGCAGGTCTCTGTCCGATACATAATCCATTTTAGATAAAGCGAGTTCTTTCGACGGTTCAGGCACAAGTAAACTAGCTCTTTCGAATATTTTGAAAGAAAAAAAATGCTAAATAAAAGCTCCATCGCAGCTTATCTTCCGAATAAGTTGTCCAGAATACTTCATAAGCCGTAAGGCGCTCATTGTAGAGAGATCTGGTGCCGAATTTTCGCTTGACCGGCGAAATCTCGAAGAAACCCACTGAAAAACTCGTTACATTTATAGAAGTAATAGTTACTATGTGTTATCTTCCTTTGATGTATTGATTTTGGAACGTATGTACGTTTTGTGTAGTGTATACTGCCAATGTAACGGTATAAATCGTTAGACATTCCTGACTGCGCATTGCATCCGTCAGCCATTTTGCTCCATTTCGCTCCAGTTACGTTTACCACCCTCCCTTTTATACGCGACCTCTACGTTGAAGTTATTACGTTCGGTGGAGCTTCAGCGCACGAATTCTAGGTCAATTTCTAATTGTCATTGTCCAAAATCGGCCATCTTTCTTTGCGTAATATAAATTATAATATAAATTCATTGTTGTGGTTACATGTAGCAACACATACTATATATGGAGTGTGTGCTAACAATAATTAATTTTAATACTAATTTATTTCAAAACTCTCACTAATGTACACAAGTGTACTACTATGCATGCAAATTTACCACTGTTATCTTGAAAATTAATAACTTAACAATGCACACGTATGTATAAAATTTAGTTGAGTATATCGTGATATAAGATGTCATGATAGATGACATAAGGTTGACCCACATCATGGCAGTCCTAGTACAGATGATGATACTGCCATATATATGACAGGGAAGCAGGAACTGTTGGAGATACTGGATCAACTAGGACCCTTAGATACCTGGATATCCAGGAGAACTAGATGTTGATGCTATATGAGTGAGTGTTTTTTAATGATTAAGAGAAGCCTTACAAATAGGAAATTTGATTAGAGGAAGACATACAGTAATTTCATTAGCAGTGCACACATGCTAAATCAATTACAATGAACATAATAAAGTCAGTCAGAAGGTCACTGGAAAATGGAAATTTTGCCGGTAAGGTGTGGCAATACATATTTTGTAGTATTATTATCTTTTGTGATAAATACAAACTAATGTCATTAATATGTATTAGCACACATGGATACCCAAGTGCACACACACACACACACACACACACACACACACACACACACACACACACACACACACACGCACACATCAAGACACCTCAACCCCCCATCACATGAATCAACTTGTTTACTCCAAAGCAGTTTTTCTAAGGATTCACCATCCATGTGGTGTGAGGTATGGGATTCTCATATCCATTCCCATTCTCTAGCTGTTGATAACAATGGAAAGTACCACATACTAGCTATACATTGAGTATAACTAGAAATACACAATGAATATCGTTAAAAGTGGGCCTGTTCTACCAGGCCATATAAATACTGCCTGTTCTGTTGTGGTTACCACAAACTAGCACTGACAAATTTACAGTATTGACTGGAGCTACAGTTATGGCTCAAAGGATTCAAGTCTTTGTACAAGTGGCTCTTTTGTGCTGTGTGATGACTACCAGTATGGGGGATGTCACTGACTGGCAAAAGGCTTTTTCACTACTTGAACACAAAGTGAATATGCAACAAGAAGAAATCAAGTCACTTCACCATGTGATAGAACAGTTGGAGAAGAGACTGGAACCACTTGAAATGAACGGTGAGTTTGAAGAAATAACAAATACAAATACAACTTGCAGTCCCTACTAGGCATGCCTGTTAGTCAGGAGTATCCTCCTGTTGACCACATATAGAGTAAATGGGCTTACATCATTGCATGTTGTCACTTCGTGAGTGGGAAGAAGGTACACTATGAAATAGAGTTTAGCATATTCAAAAATAGTATTAGAGGGACACATATCCCAAGCATTACTGAATTCACTAGCAACTGAAAGTTGGATATACAGGCATGAATTTCTTGGTGTGGTTCAACACAATTTGTACCTTATAAAACTGGAAGTGGCTATTGGAAGTGCTCTCTGGGGGGAAGGGGGTACCTTAAAAATTGTTATACTACCTACAGTCCCTACTCTTTATGCCTATTAGTCGGGACTACCCTCCATTGCATGTTTGTGAGTGGTGAGGAAGCATAATAATACACTATCAAATAGAGATTGGCATATTCAAATAAGATAGTATTAATGGAGAAACTCATTCCAAGCATTTATGGATTCACTATGAACTGGTAGTTGGATATACAGGCATGAATTACTTGGTGTGGTTATTAACACAATTTGCATATACCTCAAAACCTGGAAGTGGCTACCGGAAGTGCTCTCTAGGTACCTTAAGAATTGTTACATGATCAAGATAATTCTTTTTTTCCTTCTAACGATTTTATCTCCAACTTGGTTGTATTACAAGTTTCATTTATTCTGTTTTCAAATGCTAAACAATACTAAAATGAAGACGGATGGGCAATTCACAACGAGTTTATGGAACATTTGAACAATAAAACCAACACCATTCCATGACAAATTTTCGTGTTTACTGACCAACCTGTGTGCTACGGTCAAGAAAACCAAAGCAACGTGCTGTCATCTACTGTGCCTGTGTGTAGTATTGGGCAAATCTTCCTCTTTCTCATTCCTAATCAGATGGTGTTTTCTGAACATCATCTGAAGCACTGTTGCAGGCTCTCTTTCTCCAAGTGAATTTTGTTGGTTTCCCTTTGAAGGACATTCTTAGGGTTTACTCATGATACAGTAGAATTTGGTTTGAACATTTATCCAGCCACTCTTATCACATAGAGGTGTGACAACATTCCACCGAACCTTATCGAATAGATATGAAGTGTTTTGCATTATCTTGTGTAGTCTTTTTCGGATAAGCATTGGTATGCACATTCACGAACAATACAATGATTGATTTAGAATTGAACCAAGAAAGTTTGTGTTTTTCAATCCATAAGAACTCTTGCAGCAGTTACTGGAATTGCCATTCTGACTGTAAATTTAATTCAGCAAATGTATATTTATCAGTGTACCCAAAATTATGTACAGCAAGATAGCAACTTCTATGTATACATGAACGGAAAGGTCTTTTCTTGGCCTATAGATTGATGTAACATTTAAGCCCATTAATATACAAGAGGATTTAGGCGATTAAAAATGCCTACAAAACTAGGGCACATATATGGCACAGGGTACATTGAAGTCACTCCTGGCTCAGGGTGCATACTGCGTAAGGTGCTAGACGTGTTTAAAAGGAATTAGAAGGAGATAAATCTCGTGGGAATGCCATCTCCTCTCCAGAAGAAATTGGATACCATTTTTAGGTTCTAAAGACCTTTTGTGAAAATATTATGTTTGACAAAGTCTCTGTACACAAGTTCCACTCTAATATTTGTCAACATTTCTATATCACCTTCCTTTTTCATACAAGAATTATTAAGCTAGGTGTGTATTATGTGCAGATCCCTTGCTACATTCAGGTATGTAATCTTGGAAATGACAAAAGTATACTATTCTGACATAATTGTAAATGTTTGCCCAATTAGATGCTCCCAACAGTTCACTGTTGGCACCATCATAATCAACAAACAAGTACTTTGATTCTATCTAGCAGTTTTACCATCATTCATCATTCTCTAGTAGTACTACTTTCACAGCTATTTATCGAGCACAATCAATCATACTAAACCTGCATATAACCGTTAAGCCATTTTGACTGCAGCATATATGTGCAAATACATATTATTTAAGTGTCCCTATAGGTAATTTTCCAGGGTTGGCAACTACAGTCATTTTATGTACACTATGTTCATGTACCCATCAGTGATGTAGATATAGATATCATTTTATACATGCAATGCTCTCATGTATCAAATCAATGTCAAAATACATTAGATTCGAAAACATTACTAATGACAAGCTCAGATGAACCTCTTTCCAACAATGTTTGAATTAGTACAACTATAATAAATGACATCTTATATTTAAAAAAATGAACTCACTTCTCCATACAGTAGAATTTGTCTTCGATGTCTCAGTGATATGTGAAGACTAATATTTTATTTTGAATTAACTATGTATGTTGTAATCAATATAATATTAATAATTACAATCATGCTGCTAATTATAATTGAAATTATATTATCTTGCTGTTGTTTAAACAGATAAACTCCAGGAAAGAATTAGACGACAAGATGGTTGCATTTGTCCACCTGGGTCAAAAGGGGCAAGAGGAACACCGGGACTGAATGGGATAAATGGAACAAAGGGTGAAAAGGGAGACCCAGGGCCACATGGGGAGAAGGGTGAAAAAGGAGAGCTAGGACTGCCAGGATCTCCAGGACCCCAAGGAATCAATGGAACAAAAGGTGACCAAGGAGAAATAGGACAACCAGGGGATGTTGGACAGAAAGGTGAACCAGGAGTGAAAGGAGACACAGGAGTGCCAGGACGCAATGGAACAAAAGGTGAACCAGGACAGAAAGGAGAATCAGGTCCAAGAGGAAATAAGGGAAAGCAAGGGGAAATGGGAAGGCCAGGAATGCCAGGACCACATGGTCTTAACGGAACAAAGGGAGAAAAGGGTGAACCAGAAAATCAAGGAGTAAAAGGAACAAAAGGTGTACGAGGAAAAAGAGGACAACCAGGGAATGTTGGACAGAAATGTGAAACAGGACAGAAAGGTGAAACAGGACAGAGAGGTGAGAAAGGGAAAAGGAAGAGCCAGGGATATCAGGACCACAAGGATGTAATGGAACAAAGGGAAAAGCGTGTAAATAAGATCCAGCAGTCAATGTAACAGATTCTGGACTGAACCAGACAGGAAATATCGAATGTTAAAACTGAAGAATTTAATTCTCTACTACTAGACTAAGTAATTGAAATTCCAATGACCTTATCCATACTAGACTAAGTGTTAATTTTTGTAATCAGCCCCAAAATTATTATATGTATGATATTCATTGCAATTACTTTGGAGATTCTATAAGAAGTAAAGTGGACACAACATAATAATAGAGATATAATATAATCAAGTTGAACTAATGAGATAATCCGTTACAGTAATTGATTTCGGAATAATATTTTCCAACAATAATAATTAACTGGACTATCAGAGGAAACACATTGCATCAAAACTTGAATACTAACTGACACACATAACTACAAACAGGTAGGCATACAAGTAGTATAGTCTATACTGAAGGTTTTACATGGCTATAATGATCTTTTATGATGGCAAGCCAATGTACTGCGTACACAGCAAGTTGACCCTATAGCTATGAACTCAATAACAAGTAGTCTAATTGGAGTGATGCTGAATGTGATCTGACTAACATCATACTATAATATACAATAACTATAGAATCTGTACATCACCATGTAAGTTGAGCTCAATCAATAAACAACTGTAAATGCAAGATGATTTTTTTTAATGACCTAAACCCTGTACACTGATCAAAAATGTAATGTTTAACTAGTTTTCCATAGAATCTAATTCAGCATGCCATTGTAGAGCTCTTGTTTTAGCACAACATGTATTTATTATAATTATTATACTCTCACTATTGAAAACATATGAGCAATGAATAGAGCATTAAAGCAAAGGATAGAGTCTGACAATGAAGTAGTGAGCTTTACATGAAGATTAATGTGAGTGTGTATGCAAGCATTTAAATGATACACCATGCACATGCACACTTGCTGTACTAATTGGCATGTAATCATGCATGTAATAATGTGGCTCTATTTGAATGTACATCATATATAAGTACATATATAATAAGACATTGTAAATGCCTACCGAAGACCTCCTGCTTCAAAAGCACCAACAACAGTGCAAATCCAATACACTGGGGTATAAATGTCCCAAGGCATTCCCTTTAGAATAAAAATGTTCATGTATACAGCATTTGTTATTGATTCAGATTATAAAGATGAGCAAATTTTATTTTGTTATCATACGGAATCTATGTATTAAAATACTACATCTGTTAAGTATAATATCTGGTCAATATAGTACAAATAAATGGTGTTTAATATTTTCTTGAAAATTGTAATCATTATTATTATTGCATTCACGTATGTATGTACATGCTTTTTTATAGCACTTGATTATTAGAATGATAAGATAATGACTACAAAGAATGAAGAACGAATATTGCTTGTAGGGTATAAACAGTTAAGTATCTCATACATCATTCGGGAGGGGTGGAATTCATGTAGATATCAGGTGGGGTGGGACCAGGTGGGTTGGGATCCAGGTAGGAAATGGGTGGGTAGGGATCCAGGTAGGAGATGGGTGGATGGAGATGCAGGAGGGGAACAAGAGGCGTGGGCTCCAGGTGTGTGAGGAACAGGGGATCAATCACTCAAGGAGGATCCCATAGCCAGGGTCAACTGTATGAGATTTCTCATTAAGGGTTATTATAATGTACGTTAGAAGGTCATTGTGACTGCATATGTCCATTAGTAGTACCCTATGAATAGTCTAGAAATTTAGGATGTTTAGAGATCAATTACATAGACTGAGCATATCTACAACTCTCCCTGAGGTTTACTAAGAATG
Organism: Chondrilla cf. caribensis; assembly: GCA_964020155.1. Lineage (NCBI taxonomy): Eukaryota > Metazoa > Porifera > Demospongiae > Chondrillida > Chondrillidae > Chondrilla > Chondrilla cf. caribensis. Next base: position 4,151,331 of record OZ026547.1, read on the forward strand.
CATACTATGATGTCCAACATGATATGGTACCTTTAAGGGATTAAGGCAGGTCCTAACCTATACATTGTTACAACCTCATTTTTTTCAGTTCTGCACTAGAATGTAGCTTCAGTAGCTGCAATAGAATGAGTAGATACTAGACCTAGGAAGATTGTTGCTCAGCACGGCAATACATATACTGTCTTGTGAAAAAATGGAATGTCATTAAAAATTATTATTACTACTATGCAAATGTATACAACCCTGAATGCACACAGAACACAAAAGAGCCACTTGTACAAAGACAGGAGGAATTGAAAGTAAGTGCATTTAATAAGTGAGATCTTTCAAGGGAATGAGTACTATTTTCAAATAACCTACCACTATGTTTATCATAGTTCTTTGATACATTGGTACCCCATTCCCTCAGAAAATCAATTTGGTGAGGAACATACAATTAATCGACAACAGTTAACATCCAAAGAAACATTACCACCTATCTAATATACGTACATGTCATTGACTTCTTTAATAATGCCGTTATTTCATATACACTAAGTTCATGTACCCATTAGTGATGTACATATATATAGCTATCATTTTATGCATAAAATGCTCTCACATAACAAATCAATGTTAAACTCCATTTATTACATTAATTTCAATAACAAGTTCAAATGAACCTCTTACTGATGATGTCTGAATTAGTACAACTATAGTAAATGACATCGTACCAAAAATGAACTCCCTTCTCCATACGGGAGAATCTATCTGTTTTCTCAGGGATATGTGGAAAATCATACTCTGTCTAGAATAAAATATGTTCCAATCCGTAAACTATTATAATCATGTTGCTAATTGGAACTATATGGACATATCATTGTTTAAAAAGATAAACTCTTGGAAAGGACTAGATGATAAGATAGTTGCAGTTGTTCACCTCGACCAAAAAGGGGCTATAGAGGAACACCGTGACTAAATGGGATGAAGTTAGTTAGTCAAGGAGTTAATGGGACAAAAGGTGAACAGGGAGAAATAGGACAACCAGGGAATGTTGGACAGAAAGGTGAACCAGGACTGAAAGGAGAGCAAGGTCCAAGAGAAAATGAATACAGTAAAACCTCTCTAATCCGACACTCAACGGGGAATGAAAATAATGTCGGATTACGAGGTTGTCGGATTAGAGAGGTTTCATCGTCAAATAAATAATAATTCCAGAGCCACTGATAAACATGTAAACTGTATTGACATTGTTATTAGGGATACAATAATGAGACATATAGCTAGAGATACATAAATACATGCAACAAGAGATACAGTCAGATAATTATAAATACATGTAAATGCATGAACAGTACTCAGTGTTGTTTTGAAAAAAGTATGTCAAAGTGCTGTGTAGGTTTTGGCTTTGCTTCACTTGCTCTGATAAGAGCAATTTTGTCTTCTAACAAAATTTCTTTATGACTCCTTTTTACTATTTTGAGATTCTACTTTATCACCTCCTTTTATAACCTATACCATGGGGATAAGTTTCCTTGCATGAGCCGTTAACTAGGGTCCGATTATTGCATCATAAGTTTGGAAATACCGTTCCGTTGTATTGCATAATGGAAGAACATGGCACCCACAAGCTCGCAGCATAAGAATGAGGAAAAAATCAAACGAATTTGATCTGCACCTGTATAATTGTCAGACTATACTGGTATTTTTATTCTGGGGACTCCAAAATCAATGTTGGTTTTCGGATTAGGCAGGTCATTTTCTACTGAGAAAGTGTCCATGGTTGGAATTTGGTGTCGGTTTAAGCATTGGTCGGTTTAGAGAGGTGTCAGATTGGACAGGTTCTACTGCATAATATTGAGATTTCTCATTCAGTGCAGGTGGGATTCAAAAAGGGACACTTTACACACTTTACATCGACAAGTAATTTGAGTTCAAAAACTCGTGGGGCTGCTGCCCCCCGGTATTCGAATTTTTTGGGCGTCATTCTTGGGTTCAGAAGAACCTTTGCTGAAGTTATCAAGTTTGGCAAAGGTTCAGTGAACAAATACTAGCCCAATTTGAACTTCTTGGCATTTGAAATCAGCCAGCTTTTTTCAAGCAATATATATTCTAACATAATTTCATTGTTGGGATTACATGTGAGAAAGCATATTATAATATATATATATATATATATATATATCAAGTGTTACATAGCGGAAATCAAAATGACAATAATATAGGCCTACGGCAGCCCCTAATAACTCCACAGCAAGACATACTAAACATCATCCACCATATTTCCCGAGAACAAGCAACCTTGATCTAGCTGAACTCTATTATATACTTCATATCAAATGAGCCCAGAACCAGAAAACAATATGGACAGCATGCAAGTGAGCTATGTTGGTGTTCAAATGAGCACAAGGTGTTGAAGTATGTCCTCAAAAATTGTAGGTGATTACAACAGTTACCTGCAGTTTAGACAGGAGCACAGTGAAACGTACGAGTAGACAAGCAAAGGTGTTAATTTGTGTGTGTATGTGTGTGTGTGTGTGTGTGTGTGTGTGTGTGTGTGTGTGTGTGTGTGTGTGTGTTATGTATCTGTTATTGGTGTACTCCCAGTTTTCTTATAGCAAGGTAGGAATGAAAACACCTTCGAAACCAGGGCTACATTCAGGGTACATATGATGTAAGGTACTAGAAGTGTTAAGCTGTTGAAAAACATTTGTGAATCCACCCAGCTACAATAATTATTGCATTGATCATGCATTAGTACACAATACATTTCATATGTATATACTTCTATGCCTAGTACATGAAGGCTGGAATCATGGAAATACATAAACATGTTAATTAGTCATGTAACAAAAGCAAGAAATGGTATTGACCATCAAGTACACATAATGCAGTATATTATTATCTTCTGTGTTTGACCATTGAATATGTGTTGATGTCCGTAGATCTTAGCATCGGATCTATCCACCAATAGTGAGTATTTGTATTCAACTACTATGATATGTTTAACATATATATTTGATCATACAGTGAAACCTCTCTAATCCAACACTCAATGGGACCTGAGAATAATGTTGGATTAGGAGGTTGTTGGATTATGGAGTGCCTCTTACCATACTTATGTATGGTGACTGTACCTCATATAATGGTCGGATTAGAGAGAATGTTGGATTATAGAGGTATCATTGGATTAGCGAGGTTTCACTGTAATACAGTATGCAGTTTGTGAATATTACAGTACTTGCACCATGTTACCCATATAAGCCGTGTTAACACTAGTACTCAACTGTTGGATTTATTTCACACTTATCATGTCTGGATATATGTATGGGAGACTGCAAGACCACTAGGACCAGGAAGGTCACCACAGATCAGCGGCATCAATGTAAGACACTCATAAATGTCCCTTGTAAGAAAGAGAAAAAGAGAAAGCAGGTCCACAACAACCTCCTATATAATAGGTAGTTGGGTGAATAAAGTGGTCACAAAACAACAAGAATCTCCCGGACTTGACTGGAAACTAGGAGATGATGGAGATACTGAATTAACGAAGACTACAAGGAACTTCTAGACATCCAGGAGATGTTAAGGATACACAAGTGAATGCTTTTGCAAGGATTCAGTCAAACCTTACGAATAGCAAATGAAATTATCAGAAGACATACAGTTATTACATTAGCCATGCAACCATGACATTGTGTGCATTTCTAAATCAATTATAATGGTCGCAAGAAAGTCATGTAAGCATGTTGAAGATATAAGGTAACAAGGAGGTCAGGTAAGGTAGGTGAGGGAAGTAAGGCAAGTCCGGAAGTCAGTGGCTGCATATGTCCATGACTAGTACCCCATGAATAGTAGCCAAGTACTTAGACCAAGTATGTTTACAGCACTCCCCGAGGACTACTAAAATGTACATGATGTCCAACATGATATGATACCTTTAAGGGTTGAAGGCAAGCTAGTGCTAACCTAACTAATAATAATCCTGTGAGTGCTGACCTTAAGAGTACCATAAAATGCTTCACATATGCTGTACCACTTTTCAATAGAAATTTCATTACACATCAAATCATACTGGACCTAAGAAAATTGCCATTAAGACATGACAGTACATACTGTCTAATAAACACAACATAATGTCATGAAATAATATTATCAGAACAAAGCACACACACACACACACACACACACACACACACACACACACACACACACACACACGCACACACACACACAGGCACCTCAACCCCCCATACACACCGGAATCAACTTGTTTACACCAAGTGGGTATGGGTACTCATCAATTCTGAATATCTGACTGTGGATATCAATGGGAAGCCCCATACAAAAAGCTATACTTTGAGAATACCTAGAAATGTACAATGAATATCATTGAAGGTGAACTTGTTCTCCCAGTGACCATAAAACTGTCTGTTCTGTTGTGGTTACTACAACCTAGCACTGAGAGATTTATAGTATTGAGGGAACTACAGTTATGGCTCCAAGCATTCAGGTCTTTGTACAAGTGGTTCTTTTATTTTGTATCGTGACTACCAGTAAGGGGGGTATCACTAAGTGGCACAATGAATTTTCACAACTTGAAAACAAAGTGAATGTGCAACAAGAAGAAATCAAGTCACTTTACCAGATGATAGAACAGTTGGAGGAGAGACTAGGAAGACTTGAAGCCAAAGGTGAGTTTGGTGAGGTTGAAATACAACCTGCGGTCCCTACCTTTTATGTCTGTTAGTCAGGACTATCCTCCTGTTCACTATTAAGGTTATGGGTTTATGACATTGTATGACAACACCTGAGGTTGTGAGTGGCAAGTATGTAAATTGTAAATAAAGAATGCGTAAAAAGTTGGATGAACAGTACTGAATCACTCGTCGTAAGCACACATCATAATGTCTTATCACAGTCAGTCATGCACTTGAATTTCCTGGATGGCATTTTCAGTTTCAAATGAAACTTCACTAAAGATATTATATTACGTGAAACTTTTGTGTTCAAGTTCTATTCCAATTTCTACTTCTCAACATTTTCAAACTACAAATAATTGTACTAGGTGTGCACTATGTGCGGATACCTATGTACATATCTATACAATAGATTTGGTATCATATTCTGAAATAATTGCAAATGTTTGTGAAAATGGACACAGTATAGATGCCAATATAGATATCTCCAACAATTAATTAGCAAATCCTACCTCATGACAGCAGAAATGGAAAAATTGAAAAAGGTGGCCTACATTGCTTCAATGTAATGTACGATATGTGGGATTTTTGTTGACAGGAGGAATTGACAAAAAGGAATTGAAACTGTTTGTGTATATACCAACAACAACCAATCAATCACTATATAGCAAGATTACAGTTCCATGCTACATTTGTGTTGTTAGTCCTGAATATTAGAGGATTTGGTGCAGACTAATTCAGTTTGTGGATAGTATGCATCCAAAGAAAGTCAAATTACCTAATTTCACAAAATTGGCCATGCAAGTACATGGGCTAAACCACATATGTAAATGTAAATTCACTGTTGCAGTTAGCCTAAAGAAGACCCAAATTTGCAAGACGGCACTCGTGTCCTTGTTCTATGTATTATACGCGTTAAAATTTAGTTCTGTGACGTATAGTATAGTAATTATTATAATTATGTACATTTGAAAAATCTAAAGCAGCAACAATGAAAAGGTACATCAGTGCATGGCATCACTAACACAGTTTGAAGGAAGAATATGACAAATACGATGTGATTTTGAGGCATTGTACAAGATCATTTTATGTTCTACTTAAGGTAAAAGTTTTGCAACATTCAAACGTCATCGGACCTGTTATGTTGCATTAATCACTTCCCTTGAAGCAACAGTGAAAATGAAACATATAATTCAAAATTCCCAGTTTCCATTGTATTTCAATATCACACTAATCTTGTGATATATATTTCATTAAGTTCTCAAAGGTTGACAGTTTGTCATTTTTCAAACAAAGCATTTCTGCAAACATTCAAACTCGTCATTTAATAATCATCATAATTATTAGTTACTGTATGCTATTTCAACCAATTTCATTCTTCAAGAAAGGCTCGCAGCCAATCAATAGGCATTCCATTAGAGAAGAATTCTGACAAATGACAGCACACCACACAGGGTGATGATGCCGTGGATAGTAATTTGATATGGGCGAATTTGGTGTATGAAATAGACCTGTGAGCTCCTCTAAATCACAACAGTACCGACTTTCTTGATAAAAACCTCATACCGTAGATTGAGATACTTTCACCAGTATAATAGTTTTGTCTGTAGAATTTTCATGGATTCTAATTTTTGGCACCAGGCTTACCAATGAAAATTGGTATGGGTCAAATAATTAATCATACATACGGAATGTACATGTGCTACCCTATAGGAGATATTACCATATATAACGTGCACCAAGCTTGCCAATGTGTAAAATGGAGGAGTTTCAGAAAGAGTTGTGTGAGGGTCTATCACATATACAAGGATGTTTGGAATGCAGCACTTGGAGAAGAGCTACAAAATATTTCACGTGTTTAATTTTCATTGGTAATCAACGATAATTTTTTAACAGCGAAAATTTCACGATCTATGGTATACACTATGTTTACGTACCCATTTTCAATCATTTATGCAGAACATTGACTTCTAAGCCCCTCTCTATCACTCCATAATGATAACTGTATGACAATATCCAAATGTACATCATGTTCATGCATCCAATTTTGATGTACATACAGCTATCATTGATGCATGAATACAGCTCTCACATAATAAGTAATACTCTATCTACAGCATTAAATATTCAGCTCAAATATACCTCTTCTCAACAATATCTCATTTAGTACAACATCTAATACATAACACCACACCAAAAATGAACTCATATTGTACTCATATAATCTGTCCCATTTGTCTCAGAGATATGTACAAACTCACAATATTATATTAAATACAGTATGTGCTAATCCATATACAGTGAATACTCATGAAGCTGCCACAATTTGTTTTCCAAAAATATGGTGGATTAACACATAATTAGATATTATATTAATATATTATTATTAGATATTCGTTGATAAATTATTTGTAAATTATAATGATACTACAAAATTGTGGCAGATTAAGATTTGGCAGATAATGCGATGGTGGATTAACGAGAGTTCACTGTAATAAAGATAATTATGTTGCTAATTTGGTTTATATTATAGTCTCATTGTTATTTAAACAGATAAACTCCTGAAGAGAACTAAACGACAAGATGTTTGCAATTGTCCACCTGGGTCGAAAGGGGATAGAGGGACACCAGGACTGAATGGGATAAATGGAACACAGGGTGAAAAGGGAGATCCAGGGCCACATGGGGAGAGGGGTGAAAAGGGAGAGCTAGGACTGCCAGGACCACAAGGACTTAATGGAACGAAAGGTGAACGAGGCAAAATAGGACAACCAGGGAATGCTGGACAGAAAGGTGAACCAGGAGTGAAAGGAGTGCCAGGACGTAATGGAACAAAGGGAGAAAAGGGTGAACGAGGAGATCAAGGAGTTAATGGAACAAAAGGTGAACAGGGAAAAATCGGACAACCAGGGAATTTTGGACAGAAAGGTGAACCAGGAGTGAAAGGAGACACAGGAGTGCAGGGACTCAATGGAACAAAAGGTGAACGTGGAGAAAAAGGACAACCAGGAAGTGATGGACAGAGAGGTGAACCAGGACTGAAAGGCAAGAAAGGGGAAAAGGGAGAGCCAGGAATACAAGGACATAATGGAACAAAGGGAGAAAAAGGTGAACTAGGACCACAAGGAGTTAATGGAACAAAAGGTGAACGAGGAGAAATAGGACAACCAGGGAATGTTGGACAGAAAGGTGAACCAGGACTGAAAGGAGAACCAGGAGTGCCAGGCCTTAATGGAACAATCTGTGTATGTGAAGAAACAGGAGTATGTAAACCAATATTTAATTTAACCAAATCATGTCATACGGGATAGGGAAGGTAACGATTATCAGCAAAACTTCCATCTCAAAATTAAGGAATGAATGAAGTCTAACAACTATATAGGTAATTATTTTAATAATTGTGTTAATTATCTTCATTTTCTGTATCTATTCTAGTGAATGTAATCACTTCATCTAATCTTCAATCCTAATTATATATTTTTATCTTTTCACATTTATCCCCAAGTACGTAGGTTGAGTTTCTAACAAAACGTCAACAACTATGTAATTCTTTAATACAAAATCAAGTGATATATTATATTGGTCAAAGAATTAGGGTATAGGGATAAGATATACATTATAGGATATAGTATTCTGGATAATAATAATTTGTAAAAGTTTTGTCATTACATATCTAAGATGGAGTAAATCCTACAAACTGTATTACAGTGCTTGGATTCGGAATTCATATCATTTAAAAATTACTATTTAGTGTCAAAAATAACACATTGCATTGAAAAGACAAAAAATAACTGACACACATACCTATAAACAGATACATACAATGATGTAGTATGATCATAAGCATGCCAACGTAACATACACAACATTTTGACCTATAGCTATGGAGTCCATGACAGGTAGGTCTATTCCAATACTACTGAGTATTAATTTCCTAACTTCATACAATGTTTACAGGATCTGTATAAATCACCATGCAGGTAAGGTCAATCAATGAGTGAATGTACAAGAAACATGAATCACCTTTAATCCATTACACCCTGCATTCTTATTAAATTTTTATAGAAGCTGATTCTATATGCCATTGTAGAGCTCTTGTTGTGACACGATATTTACTATTAATCTCACTAATATGTTTGTAACAGAGTGGCTCTTTACCCACTCATCATTTGAAACATATTATGAGCAACAGATAGAGAACTAAGTAGCTATGAGACAAACAATGTAGTGGTGAGTTGTGTGCAATATTAAATGTGAGTGAGTGTGCTGTAAGCACTAAAATGATGTACAATACATATGCAAACTTGCTGCAATTATTGGTCTCCCCTTAAAACTAGCAATCATACAGAAACATAAAGATAGTACATTAACATAAATGCAGGTCTATTTGAATGTAAATGACATATAAAAATATCATCCTTATGTATATTACAAGTATAAGTTTGCGTGAAACTGTGTGTCGGTGAGCTAATAATATTATTATATGTGCTATGTTATTTTTTATTGCATAAGTTGATAAAATTTGTGGAAGGATCAAGTTCATACAGTTATGCAAAATTGCAGTCTAATATGTGAAGATGACAATTCCCTGTTTGTTTCCAAATCATAGTACTAAGGCAGGAAATAAACATTGGACAGGAGACTGGATTAGCAAGGAAAAAATATGACATAAAATAACACCTGTACTACGAACAGATGGAAGAGTACTCTTTTATTGGTTAAGCAGGGTTTATAAACAAGTGTAAAACTGGTACAGAACAATGAAACTGGAAGTGATGGTGATCACGAAGAATTCAAAGAAGTTGGATACCAGGATCACAATAATATTTGGATGATCATGTGCACACGTGACCTTGTCTGAAGCACACAGAACAATCTTTCAATATCAATTTGGAGAACTCTGATCTGTGAAACTGCTCAACACTCTTTAAAAGTTACTGAATTGTTCACCTGGTCCAATCTTTAGCATTAAATACTAAACACAAGGCTATCATCACATATAAAGTATACCTCCAATGGTGCCAATATACGTCTGACTACCCAAGTGTCCATATCTTGGCTAAGATATACCGCATTCATTGATCATAATATTAACATAAAAATTGGAACAGCTGCCTGAAATGTACTTTTTACAGGGTTTAGCCTAAGGCTATAACCATAGGTTTTATAATACCATTGCTGTATAAACATATTTTCGTGGCAACAGTGGCAGACATACATGGTGAAATGTAATGTGACTGTTATACACAGTCACATACTATAGTTGTATACATCAATTTCGTCCAACTATCTTCTGACCAGCAACAGACATACTGCATTGAAGATGAGATAGACATAAGAGTGAAACTACACAGATTTCAAGGATAAAGTAACAATCACACAGGGTCATTATAACGGACCCCGTAAACGACAACAAAATGGCGGACGTTAATCAACCCTAAATAATAACCCGGGTTTACGAAGCGAAGGATTAATATTGTATCATTTTTGTCATTCGTACCAATAATTTCAACATTCTTTTAAAGTCTAAATAAAGAATTGATTTAATATCTTTTACCAAGAAGCTATAAACACATCATAAAATATTATACTTTTGGATAAATATCGCTTTTTGCGCATGAGTAGATGGCCTCAGATGGTTTCCAAATTGGTACCAATTGAAAGAATGTATCATTATCTAAAGATCTGCCGTGAGGGAAGATGTTATAAGCTGAAATACAGGAGTTATAACCGAAAATGTCCTGAAATGCGCAAAAAACGCAAGGAAAATCGGCGAAATGTTTACATAACTTCAACATACCTGCTTATAACGTTTTCCCTCACCGTCAGATTGTAGATGATGTTGTTCTTTATCGTTATAAAATACAATAACACGAGAAAAAGGCCATCTACTCATGCGCCTAACACGATTTTTGACAAACGACCTTCCTAGCAGCCATTTAATGTGACGTTTCTATAGTTATTACGCAAGGTGTTATGACGTAATAGCCATCGCTACGAACATTGCAAGGTTCCTGAAGATCGTCTGCGACCCACGTTAACTTGGAAGATTCTTACAGGTATGTATCTAAATTTTGTACCAGGATGAATAGTGCGCGTGCGCATGTGGAACATGTCCACTTTCCTCACTAAGCGTTAATAGGATGGTATTAACGCCTTAGTGCAACCTAAGATCCATTTGTCACATGACGCGCTTGTGATTTGATCGAGTGGTTACGCAAGAATATCGATCGTACCTAATCGAAGATTGGAGCACGTAGCAAGAATAATATACATTAGGCGCTACCATATCACTTTAATTCTTATCCCCTTTGATTAAAACCCTTTACTGGAGGTTCAAATCAAAGGATTGAAAGTCTACTCCACTGCGTATAGCGATTGGGACCTTTAAGAGATGCCACGGCGTTATCAAAATAAATTTATGATCAGCAACGGACTAATTTTGGTTATTTTATGTATCAAAAGTGCACAATAGCGATAAAATGATGAAATAAAATGAAATAAAATTGATATAAGATCAAATTCCAACAAACATCGTTGCGTACCTCGATTGTCTTTGGGTGTTCCGTTTTAATTCCAATTCATCTTTCTTATCGCAACGATCAAAGAATCCTATCAATGCAATCTTTCGAGATATTAAGACTTGAAAAGAAACATTCGATTCGGCCGAAAAGGCATCAAAACGATCAAAGATATTATTCCGATAACACTTGATTTTGGCGAGATGATGACGTAACCCAATTAGTCACATGATATTCGTGTGACTTATGGCTCTCGCTCGAGATCTTAGGAGATATTGTTTTAATGATGAACTGGGTCCGTCAAAGACGAGCAAGGACATCAGCGTCGACTTTATAGGTAAGCATACATAAATTTCCATCTTTTCTGTTTGCTAGAAATTTATGTGTGCTTTTTCCGAAAAGATATTGACGTGTTTATTTGGCACGTCTCTCCATAATCACACTTATATCCGAATTTCTCAAAATCTACCTGTGCTATCAAAATCTAGCAAACACAAGTTTTTAAAAATCACCTATTCTATCGATAGATACCTGAATTATTATCTTCAGCCGATTCTCCGAGACCCGATCGATAAATTTATGATATTTTATATGGCGTACATCGATCGACTGATCTTCGTGCTATTAAGAGTTATAGAGAAAACCTTTATATCAAAATGAAGCTTACAAAGTACTCTATCGTATGAATGTACAATCGCCGCACTTCGAGGAAGTATTATGGAGATAAGCAAGGAAATAAATCGGTAAAATTTCACTCTGGTGGAAGCCATGTAAGTGCAAATGGACATGTTCCACATGCGTGGGTTTTTAAGGTGATCCACTCGTGAACCTTTCGCGTAATTGGGATATTGTTTAGATGGTCGATGTTATAGGCGCTTTTTGGCCTAATCCAATATGTTTTTCTAGCGCATGAGTTTAATTTCACCTAATGCAAGTGGAGATTATGTTTGATTGTATCCTGATACCATTTCAACATTACATAGTCGCATAAAACATGTCGTTTCTCGCGAAGTTTGTCGCCTGAACGATATTATTGCGTAATCAAATCTCCGTGAGTCGTGACGCAGGTGATAATTATGTTACATTCCAACCATTAAACGCCCGAAATCTCCAGAGTACGAATGTCCGTTATAACTACCCTGTGCACTGTAAACAATGGGAAGAGGCAGAGTCCTCCACCAACTATTATTGTTCACAAAATGTGGGAGTGAAGACTGTGGAGTTTTATCTCTCGGGGAAAACACAAACCTCCACAGTCACCTTCCCTGCATAGTCGACCATTGGCTACTTTTAGTGGGTGGGTGTAGTTACCGGACAATGTTGCAAAAATTTTGGGTCCATTATAGATGGCAGTACATAACGATAGAGCATTATTTTACTAGCATGATGGGTATCGGTAGGACGATAAAAATCCCATAGACAGAGTCAACACTATCGTGACATTTCTCGTTAAGCGTAGGTGGGATAATAGATGCACTCATCACAAATCGTGCATTATGGTGAAGTGGTGTAACACCACAGAGGGACATACTAAACATCCTGTACAATATTCCTGAAAACAAACAAGCTTAATCTGGACCCTAATGCATGATTCAGATCAAATGAGCCCAAAACCAGACAACAATACAGGTAACATAGAAGTGAGCAATGGTGATTTCAAAGGAGGTCAAAGAGGTGAATCAAGTTCTCAAACAAATAAAAGGAAAACACAAAGTAGGTGTCACAGTTACTAGCAGTGTTGACAGCAGAACAGTGAAACTTGCAGACAAGGAACTTAACTTAGTTTCGTGGATCAATAATTGAACTTTCGGACGCAGACTCATGAAGGGAGGCTGGCACACACGTGCACCCAACTGAATTTCAAAGTCAACTCAAATCTATGAAATGCAATAGTCTAAGGTTATAATATTATATTCGTAAAACAGGGCTGTACGTATATAACATATGTTTAGCTATATTTCATACACCAAAAATCCTCAATCTCATAAATACGCTTACCGAGCCGAGTCATTGCTTCTTGACGGTAAAATTAACAAATTCTGGTCAATGTCGTCTCGCAAACATTCTTAATTCGTCACCCCTTACACTTGAGCTTCACAAAGGCAACAAAAAACACCGCATCAAGAACCACCAGCGCTGAAAATAGAACGAGCGGACCTAAACACGAGGTGTGGGTGGAGTCGAAAAGGGTGAACCAATGAAATTGCAGGGTCGCTCCACAGTCGTTGGATCATAGACTCTATGAATGCGTCATTGATTTTTATTGCGCAAGAGAGCTATAGGTTGGGCCGTTCGTATATTTTTTGCATGTGAAGCCTCGAATAAAGATGGTACATCGATACATTGTTCCTAAAAAGCCCTTTAATAATTCGCTACTTTCCTCATGGTAGGATCGAGAAAAGAAGTTTCTTCCTTTCAGATATGTATACCTGTTTTTGAGCTATTATGTTAGCTTAAGGTTTAAGGCTTAAGTGTTGCAAGTCATTTTGCTCCTCGAGGATCCTTGAGCTATTGCACGACTGAATTTAAGTGTTTTATCTCACTAATGAGCCATTATCCCCCTGATTAGACTGAGACAAGTGATTGATTCGTTTCCGAGGAACAGTGCTAACTGGGCTGTAGGTATATCGGGAAATCGTGTGTGTTAAAATCAATGATTCTTTTCTCCCGTGTACGTACGAAAACTGGTGAGTAACGACCGTAATACCATTGCCAGTTGTCTTCGACCCTCAGTAGCTAGAGCAACTATTCAACACCCTCATCTCAGCGAGTATCTAGGGTAAAATCGGGTAATTTGAGACAACTGACTTCAATTACCCCAACACAGAGCTATTGATCAGAATTTGTGTCAGTACTGTTATTGTTGTATACTGTATTACATTAATTTTAATTGTCGCTGCTATTATTATTATTATAATTATAATTATTATTATTATTATTATTATTATTATTATTATTATTATTATTATTTTACATTTTATTAGTGTGTATGGATTTATATTATGATCATTAAGAAAATTATTCCATTTTGTTTAACTTAGAAATCACTCAAGGTCCCCATTTTATATACTTTACCAAACCAATTTTACCAGAATACTTCTTCATAATGAAAATCTTATACATACTTCAATTATAAATTATTCAACCTATTTGTGTGTGTGTGTTTGTGTGTGTGTTTGGGAGGTGTATATGTGTGTGTGTGTGTGTGTGTGTGTGTGTGTGTGTGTGTGTGTGTGTGTGTGTGTGTGCGTGCATTCGTGTGTGTGTGTGTGCATTCGTGTGTGTGTGTGTGTTTGGGAGGTGTGTGTGTGTGTGTGTGTGTGTGTGTACCATATACTCAAGGACTACTACAGTCACATGCAGTAACCTAGCTTCTGATATACGTACCTTGTACCCTAATCATGCTTACAAGGCATTCTTACGTCTATTGTCGTTGATGTAGCAACACATGCATGGTTGCACCACTAATGAAATTACAGTATGTCTTCCCATATAATGTAATTTGTTATCTTGGTATGTTTGACTGAATCCCTCGAAAAGCATACACTTGAGTACCCTCAACATCTAGTGCCCCTGGATTATTGAGGTGTTTTCAACTCACCACCCTGTGTTATCCTAAAAGGAATTCAACAGGAGAATCAGTCTGCTTTCTCCCAGTACACCCAGCCAATAATATACTCATTGTATTGTATACAATGATATACATTACAATATTCACGGTTCTGCTACAATTTAATAACAATGTAAGTATATATGACTGTCAATCCTCCGATATGGTATTGGCCTATCGGCTATATGTTTATCAGCCAGTATTCTTACATATCGGTAGCGACTGTATTGTTGCTGATATAGCCAATAGCAAATTTTGCATCCATATGTTCAATTCATTGTTGGTCATTTTCATTTGCGTTTACTACAGTATGCGAATGTCCAAGACAAAAGTTCTAATTCTGGGTCAGTTTAAAGTCACTGAATTATGACTGATTTCATTATTTATAATCCTGACAGTATTCATGTATTCTCTTGGGAGTAAATCCAGCAACTCCTATGCTACCAAATTTGAGGATGAAGTATCAGATTGGCTATGGGTATCAGCTTATATTGGCCCTATTTTATCCTTTATCGGAATTGTAGTTGAATCCTGTAACAGTGCACCAATAAATATGACTATGCTATACCTTACACTATGTCAAGTTACCATGTTGTGTCCTGTACATGAGTTTTGAACCCTTACAGTTAACTCTCCACTTCACTGTAAACTGTGATAGGTTATTCCCTGTAAAATTAATGGGCAGCACCTTCCAACACAAATGGTGGTACTATCTAGCCAACTTTGGTGGCACAAGATAAAGTGGAAGCTTCATTCTATTATGATTACCTTAATGAATATATATAGCAATTGATGAATATGATTATGTGGGTTCCAGGTGATCAATAATCACATACACATTCCGAGGTGTAATTTTGCCACCCCTGCACTTGAATTTCTGGACTCCCATTGCCAGGTTCAAAGGAACCTTCTATCAGGATAATCAAAGTTGGCACATGCTCAAATTCTATTCCAGTTTTAATTCTTAGCATTTCAGAATCGACCATCTTATTGGATGCAATAGAGCTTGTGCACTTACTGGGTTCATGAGACCCAAAAACTGGCACACAACCTGTGAAATACTTCAATGGCACAAAGTTGTTCATTTACGGTGAGAAACTACTAACCTACACTCAAATGCAATGAGGCTGCATACCATACATATTTACATTTGTAGTACGGGTTGATTCAAGAACATGCTCCTTCATGGACACATCTCTTCTGATGGTCTTATGCACTACTAGCTAGTAGTATTGATTCTTTTCTCTTCCTCTCCTTTCGAAATGTGTCAAATTAACCCTCTTTCATTGCAGTTATAGCAATTTCAGAGGTTTTTCACTGCATTCTTCTACAGCTACTAGTGTCCATTTCCATTCAAGGCCAACTGCTCCACTTTGGTATGTGTGGGTTGTAGGTGGTGGGTTCTACCAACAGTACAGTCTATGTAATGGCCTGTCCAATTATTGAATTGACTTTCTTGCAGTTCAAGTTCAAATTTTGGACCCAGGTCCTTTTACAGTGCAGGATTACGACTAAACAAAATGTCATTGTCCCTGTTTGATGTCTTTGAGCAAGCATTTACAATAAAATTCACTATGACTCTCCCTGAAGTCATATATCACTGCAATTGTGAATATAAGATGTGCACCAAAATGGCCAACCATCCAAAACCACCCCCACTGGACACGATCTATATATTATAATAAAGTGTACACCATGCAGATACCTTGCTACATATCTTTGTCTAGACAGGGTCATGTCAAAAAATATGTCTGAAATTACATAATGGGCTAAAATTGTCATTCTTTCCTTTTTTTGCTGTGGCACTCTCCATGGTATACAAGCAAAATTACGTAGAACTGTCAGGTAGCATACTACTGTTACAGTAGCTATTCTCCAGTTTCGTGAGGCATGTGATTGTCACATGCCCAAGTATATTGCTTAGAACTTCAAGTTTTATGTGTAGAATGTGGAAAAGTGAAATTTATGTAATCGATATAAATACAGGGATCAAATCACAATTCTTAAATTTCCTCCATTGATGTCAAATAGCACCCCATATCATTAAATTATACCATACATCAAAATTGACCCTCATCACCCAGATGGTTTGCGAAGGTTAAGCCTCACCGTTTTTCGGTCATGGGTAGCTCAGATGTCGGTCAATCTTTGATAGCGTGAGGGTCTGTTTTGCTTTCATTTCCATCTTGGAATGGTGCAAAGTGTAACCAAATTTGATTACACTGTCGAACATATGCCAGCGTAGCTCTGTCAATTTCTTATTTTCCTTCCACTTGTTTGCACATTTACTTAGTAAATATATCCAGTATATCACTTGTGAATTGAGGGCGAATTCCAGTTTAATTCAAATTCACGAGTATAAATTCAATCGCGCCGCTGTACAAAATACGGGTTAATTGTGTGTAACTTTCCCAAACAATAATCTATCAAGAAACGAAGGTCACCATTAGATTCTCTGACTTGAGTTGCATATGTCTTGTAATTTTCAGCAAGATCCGATGACATCAATTTTTTACGTTGTGACCCCTATTTTAGCAACAACTCCTAGCAGATCATTAATTTTGTTTTTTAAATCTGTTTTAAGACGGCATCAGTAGACTCTTCTGAATCTTTTCTGTGATAGGCAATGGGCGAGTTTTCCTTGTTATCATCACTGGCAGTAGGCACATTTGGCAAACAGGTAGTATTCCTGTCTGAACGTAGATGCGAAGATGGCGAACATTTTCTCTTTTGCTTTTCGCTGTTCTTGCCTTTGGAGTGTGTTGGCTTGTCGTGTGTCCAAGGTAAAGAGGATGGCGTTTTACTACGCAGGGTATACGTAGAGAATGGAGCCTTTTCTTTCCTTGCAGTGACTGTACGTTGACTCTTCCGCTTCAAGATTGTTGGAATCTGGCAAGTACGTATATCCTACCATTAAAGCGTCCTTCACCAAATGGCATTTGTTCAGCTTGATAAGAAAAATCATATGTACAGTCTGATTCACTTGAAAATTCCATCTCTGGATAGAACTTCGATCATCTGAAGGAAGGACACGATTGCACGCACATGAATTTCCATCGAGTTTATTGGATAGTTGGGATCTAATAATATATTATAATATAAAAAGATTAGTAACACATGGTCTCCGTCCCGTACCTAGGCTTAGTGAGAGCGAAAGACATTATTGATAGATGCGTCTTTTATCACATAATAATCTTTCTGGTGGAGTTATTATAGTGCTAAATTAAACTACCTGAAACAGGGAATTTAACTTGCCCTCATTTTCAATGTCCTCTCAAAAGACTTATAAATGGCATTTGCATCTGTTTTATGATACACAAAAACAGGAGTGGATCAAAAATCTCAAAACAAAGCAAGAAGAAAAGTATGTGGCTTTCTGGGTCCCACAGCATGACAGGTTTGCTCAAAAGATTCTGAAATGATTAACTGTCAGTCTGAGAGTACACCATCCAAACATCTCCTGTTCTTGGTACTTCATTTCGAAGACTGTAGTGTACATCACACATCCCAACACGTTCCTCATCTTCATCCCATTGATGTATTGCTTCATTGTCATCAAAACACTTTCTTCCATCAAATGCAAGAAAGTTGTGAATATCAAACTTTTCCTTCCTGCAGCAAATAAAAGGATTAGAATTACATAGAGGAAGATCAGTACCACTGTACACAGCTCTTCTCACCTTATTGCGGAGCTATTGAAACCTGGTAGGACACTCATGTCCAACAGATCCTTGTGTTCCATGGAGAGGGACATGGTTTGTATGCCACTCTCCATGGCCAGTGTCAACAAACCAGGTAGATGCTTCATAGCATGTTCAGAGCAGACATATCCTCTCAACTCTGATCCATGACAGCTGATCAAGCAGTTAACATCAAAGGTGAGCTGTGGATGAAGCACAATAAAGTAAATTAAAATGTCCTCAAGTACTAAAAGGAGAAGAAGCTAACAACTATTATGTACGTGTATTCTCACCTGGGGACTCAAGCAGATCAGGCAATCTCCCAATGGCTTCATCCACTCAAGATGAGAAGCATCTCCTACATAGCAGTGGACAGCAGTAGAAGATGCTTGATATTGTATACAACACTTAATCGAACTGTTGGCTTCCTGTGAACCTGTGTTTGAATAACAAACAGTAAACATGAAACACAATGTTACATAATGACAATGTACAGTTGGACCAGATGAACCCCTGGCTATTGGCGCTCACATAGACAGTATGCATAATAATGTCCATGTATTATATACACATTGCCAATTATAAAATATTCATACTCAGTGATGACAATACAAATGATAAAATATAATATACTCACAGAGAGAATATTCATTACAACTGATTACATAATTTAGCCATTACATATACAATATACAACTGGTACTGTGGTAAAAAGTGCTACAACTCCAACAAATTGCCACATTTACAATTCACGTAGTGCAAACCTACACACTTCAACACACCTGGTGGGATGGTTTCATACACTATGGTCTTCGACTCCTTGCAATGCCTCTGAGATACAGCTTGTGTTACACGTGACATGTATTGGTCTCCGAATATGGTAGATGAAAAAATGCCTATGCATAACTTCCTCAATTTGGTGGCAATTAATGTGTCCTCCACAGGTTTCCATTTCTTATCATCGAACTTGACATTGCCATCATCCTGTTAGTATAAGACAAAATGTACATGATCCATAATGAACACTATCATTATGTCCTCACTGAATGGACATTTGCACACATTAAACATTATTTACTACAATGGGCATAAGGCATACACTCCATGCAAAGTGTATACATGCCATTCAATTAGAATTAATCCTAGTTTTATAGTTGGCTTTGCGATACTTAGACATCTCCACTACAAGACAAAGCTTGTGATTGTGATGATACAACAGTAATTAGGATACGTAACGCAAGTGTCATTACTGTCAATAGCACACTACTGTGAGTGTAGTAGAGTTCTAGTTCAATTGTCGTTGTGGTGTTATTTTCTCAAAGTAGTAGTAGTTTACACTTGTAAAATTACAAAAATCTAATTGGCCCGTACAAACCACATGCTGCTATGTGCACTTTTGATGAACTGACAAAGTCAATTATCATTATGTGTGTTGTGTGTGTGTGTGTGTACACATGTACGTGTATATACTTTAAGGGAAATAGCACAGATATTTAACAGTCATGAAAAGAGGGTAGGGAACATTTAGGGGGATTCAATTGTAGTGTTAATACAGAAATTTCCAAATGGTGAAGACAAAGTCAAGATCTCCAAGGAAAGGGGTAATTTTCTCTGCAGGAAAAGGAAATATCCTCTTGCCCCTGGCTGTAAAAGAACCTTACATGTGTAGATATTGGACGCAATCATTATATATACTTTATTATGTTACAAACATATCAAGTGTTTGTCATCTGCATGTACTGTAGACTACATGCGAGTACAAAGAGTACTTGCATCAATTAACACCAATTTACATCAAAGAGCACCATAATTAACACTGGTTTACACAATGGTGGATACACTCTTTTGTGAACCACTGTTAACCCATGTGACACCCTAAGTGGAAAGGGTGCATGTTGTTCAGGAAGTGCAACCCATGAAGTATGGAATGTGAACAAGCACTCGCCTGATTGGTGTCATGCCGCAGGTACAAGCTGTGCAGTGTCTTCATCTTGTTGATGGATAACAGAGCTTCTTGGAGGAGGACAGGGGAAGATGACCTCACAAGAAGTACTTTGATGTATTTATTGCTAACTGACGTGAGTACATGTGTAGTCAACAGATCAGAGAGTGGAGCATCGTACCATCCAATGTGCAATTTATACAAATCAGGCAAAGCAGTAACCAGATGGGCCATTCTGGTCATAACTGATACAGATTCCTGAAAATGAGAACAAAATATGATCTTGTGGTAATGATAAACAAAAAAGATATGGCAGCACAATATCATGAGGAAAATAATAATGCAAGGACAAAACTGCTGACATGGCCGCATGTGAATGTACTTACATAAGTCAAACAGTTTTATTGGAATTTAAGTTTAAAATTGTCAGAATTGTTTTTACTTCCTGTACTGTGAAATTTTAAACAGCGGGTGATGTTGCTATGGTTACATTTTAATACAATAATGGAGTAAACACACAAGTGTTCATTACCTCTGTTGATTCTTTACTGTTCACAACAGAGAATTCCAAGTACAGTGTCCTTAGCTTCAGGCACTTCTCAAGAATACTATTGACTGACATCATGTCTAAAGGGAAGAATATGGAAAAATACAGTGTACTAGTACTCCAAAGGATTTTCATTGGGTTAGTTCCTGCAAATGTATCCTATATTGTTTTCATTTCGACTTCCGGTATGTAACGCTCGTCCGATATATATATATATATATAATATGTGTTCCTACGCGTAACCGCAACAATGAATTTATATTAGAATTTATATTGCGCGAAATAAAGATGGCCGATTTCGAACGCCAACAATTTGAATTTGGGCTGGAATTTGTGCGCTGAAGCTTCGCCAAACGTGATAACTTCAGCGAAGGTTTTTCTGAACCTAAGAAATACGCGCAAGTAATTCGAGTGCGGGGGGCGGCAGCCCCACGAGTTTTTGAACTCGAATTACTTGTTTGAAGTCATAACAATGACATGTCATGGGTAATCGAAATCTTAAATACTATACACAAAAACACAACACATTCAGGTACAAGTTACATCTGTGCACACCCAATAGACAACTCCACTGGGTTTGATCCGATAGTAATACTCACCCGAACTGGTTATTGACCCATGAAGATGAAGAGAGATCAAGCAGGATTGATGCGAATAGTGATCGAAGAAGTGATGAAGTTGGACGTTGGGTGAGAGGTTCACGGTGAGCTCTTCAATTTCTCTTCCAGCTTGTGCCATACACCAACCAGTGCAGAGTAGAAGGTAGTTGTCGCAACGAGTAAGAGCTAGGTGGGTGGAGAATGACTTTGTTATGACTTCTCTGGCAAGCTCTTTGTTTCGGCTTTCATACAGGATAATGGGCAGACTGGATTGGTGAAGGGCTGCATTCTCTTTGAATAGAAGTTGCATCAGTTGGGAAGAGATTTCTTGATCTTCTATATGTGTGATGCCTGCTAAGAATTGGTACAACAACAATCTCTGATCCTTGGTGGTGTCTTCAGCATCACTGAGCATGCAGTCTATGGCATCTTTCTGTTGCTGCTTGAGTGGACCCTCTTCCCATTGATCCAGGTACTGCTGCCAATGTGGAGGATACGGCTTCTTGGATACATCTGGAGCACATTCCTGAAGTATCTTGATCTGTTCCTCTTTGTCAAGGAGGTTCAGTTCTAATGCAGCGAGACAGGATTGAACCGATGAGTGGAGGTAGTGATGGCTGCCTCTCTCCACACCTATGGCATCCACCTGACTACAACTCAGCAGAATATTGTACCCACTAGTGGGGAGCTTGATGCCCTGGCTATGAAGGTCGTCATCGCTAAAGACAAACTGGTTTTTCCTCACTCCTTCCAGGGCTAGCTTCATCATCCCACGGAAATCCTTGAAGTGTGGACTGTTCAGGATGTCATCTATGGAGGAAACTCTATCGCTCACCTCCAGTCTATCCTCCAGGTAGCGGTTGGCTGCAAGGACGATGAACCTCTGGTAAACATCTGTCATGGTGGAAGGAAGTGTGCCGTCCACTTGACAGGTAAAGCATGCCATAGCTAAGATCATAGGATAAGAACAGAGATTGGTAAGATCAGGGCGCTGGGAAAGAAAAGCAATAAGGGAATCAGATTTCTCATTATCAGAGCCAAAGTAGCTCCTCATGAATTGCTCCCTTTGCTCTGGGGAGAAAGGAGCAATTTCGATTCTTCGGTCTACCTTACGATAGAGTGGTTTAGCTGCAGTATGACGAGATGTAATGAGTACGGAAGATGCTGGAAGATCCCGACCATCAACAATGTGGTCGAGAAAGGAGCTGTTCTTTGGACGTTCGTCCCACCCTTCCAGGAGAACAAGAACCCCCCTTCCATCTGAGATCTCCACTGCTAGCTCGTCTAAGCTGGATGGCGATTGGTGACGTGGGCGTATCACAAGAATATCTTTGAGATCGTTGCACCCGGATTCTGGCAGTAAGCGTAGAGGAACCGTGATGAACAGTTCATACTCTTGAAACATCCTTCCAGCTGAATACTCCTTGGCAAGGAACCTCGCAGTGGTTGATTTCCCAGAACCAGGTGCTCCCTCCATTAGGACGATCTTGCGCTCCTTCTCACCGGGATCATAGCTCAGGATATCCTTGGTGTCGATGGGAGTATAACAGGAGGAATCTTTGCCTTGAGATCCTTGACTAAGTGTAACAGCTACTGGATGGTCCCCTTTGATGCGTCTATTCTCATCAGCCTCAAGGAGATGAAGCTGAATAAATGTTAGCCTTTTCTTATTCAGCCAAGTATCCTCAACCGTCTTCAGGTTCTCATAGTATGCAGTGAGGAACTTCTTGTACTGGACACAGACATCTGATGTGTACAGCTGTGTGGAGAGAGGGAACCATGTACTATAGCAAGGTACAGTAATCATATATAAAATTAGAAATGATTAGGAATGAGTCCAGTGATACTGTACTTGCTAGACTGTATAGCCATGCTTATTTAAATTTGAATAATATAATATATTCCTATGGTTATATATTCCTATGGTTAAGAAACGGGTGTGGTACAGCTAGTCGTAGGATGATACACCCACAGTAAGGACATCCTCCACATTACCCACACGTCTGAAATACAGACTGCTTTATGTAACTGAAATTAATGGTTGTACTATTGTGCCTTTCAAACAACTGAGAGTTGGTATTCTTCAGACTTAACACTATTCACTTTGAAGTGCATAAAGACCTGTCCTCACTGTGATTAAAGTGGATATTACAGACAGAATACAGACAGGCTAACGAGCAGTCATAATGGTTTAGTTTGTTAATAGAAGTACAATATAATATACGGTACCAATCATAAAAAATTGATGTTCTCGTTTCCATGGACGATTGAATGAACAGGTGTCCCCTGTACCCATGTTTCTCGACAACATGGGCGTCCGTTTTCGCAAGAATGCAATTATAGAATTAGCGCCTTTGGTCGCTAAGCGACACCCATATTGGCACCGAATTGAAGTGGTAGTTGGAAATTCGTTGAGGATGGTTTATCCTAGTTACGTTAAACAGAGAATCCTTGCTTTACGTAGAGAAGATTACAAAGGCGCTCAAGGATTTTGGACAACTGATCTCTCTCTCTCTGACGATTGTTAACGTTCGTGAATACGTACGTATGCACGTAACCTTCACACGTTGATAATTATTCATAGTATTAATCATATTCATTATCAGTGGAATGCGGATGCCCCATACGTTGACACGGGCGTTTCATCGGGTGCCCGTACCTAGACGACTGGGATAAAACGGACGGACGACCAAACGAAAACGTCAATTTTTTTATAATTGGTACCATATGCCATGTACAAGACACTTCTGAAACACTCTGATACTTCTAACACTAATCCTAGAAATAGAACTCTCAAGTAAGAGAGAAAAGGGTCAGATGTCAATCTAACCTGGAGTGTGCTGGGCCCAGGTAACTGTGCAGGAAGAACACTCCATGATGTCTCTGAATAGGCATTCTTCTCAATCGTCTCAGCTACAAGTGGTCCAAAAGAAGGAGAATCCCTGACTTTCTTCAATAGGAACCTCCATGTGTGGGGATACGATTCACCACAGCTGCCATTCCTCCAGTAGGACAAGCACACCATTCCTCCCAGGGGAGTAGACTCATTTGCTTGTACAGTCATGAAGGGTACTCCTAGGCTAACTGCCAACTCGGGCCACAAAGGAGCAATGGATAGAATGGCTTGTAAACCAGCATCAGATGGTGTTCGTTCTGTATAAAATGATAAAGAGGAGAAGTTAATAGTAAACAGACAACAATGATCTGAAGTAAACAATGTTGTGCAACTGAAACAATGAATTTATATCATAAATTTTTATTGCGTGAAAGAAAGAAGGCCGATTTCGAACGTCGACAGTTACAAATTGGGTTAAAACCTAAGGAAGACGCCAAGCAGCACCACGAGTTTTTGAACTTGAATTACTTGACAATGTTCTGCTACAAATTATTAGAATCAATCAAATTACATGTAAACATGTTTTGACCCGTATCTCTATTTATACAAATATACCCCTTTTCTCAGATCCTACCTTGCATATAATATACATTACATGAGAAAAGATGGCCGATTAAGAAATGTGGAGATTAGAAATTAGGCTAGGATTCAAGGTGCAACGGCTTTGAACTTCAGCAAATGTTCTTACGGTAGCTAGGAGGCCGGTGTTGGTCCCTGTTCCTTTTTGCAAAGACAAATACGAAATGCTATTTCGTTTCCTTTCATTTCAGTCTTTCTTTCCTAGAAAGCTATACTATTTTGCGAAGAATGCTATTCCGTTCAAACTGTGTTAATATGAAAGAATTTCAGTCACTGTCGTTTGAAGTGTGACATAGATGCTGTTGGTGTTAAAAATTAATGTGTAACATAGACATTTATTATGCCCTTCTACAGCGAATACATGGAGTGCATGATCATCTTTTACTCGATGGCTTCAAAGACCCAACAATTAGCTGCCATCTTCAAAAGGACGGGATCAAATACTACAAATTTGGAGCATTAATTTGTAGACGACGTTCCAATTAGTTCCAATCAACATCTTGATCGAAATATGTCACCCCTGATATATGAAAAAGGGATATTTGATTCCCACTTCTGTGTGATATGAAATGAGTAAAAGGGAAAATATGGTAGCTTTGTTAAAATGCAATTGTATACTTGCTTATTCACTAGCTACAGAGCCCTAAACCTGGAACACAGAATCGTTATAAAACTCAAATGAAGGATTGTGGTACAGTAACCTTTGAACGCACAATCTCAATGGTTTTTAGTACTGAAATACCATATATCAACTTACGAACATAGATAATCAAATTCAAAAATTACATTCACTGAACAATAGTTGGTGAGTCACATTGCTAGAAACAGGCAGTCATTGACTCACCATCCCACTGGACACTCTCCAATGTCTTCCTTTTCTCTTTCCCTTTTTCTCCCTCCACTCGGGGCGCTCTTTTCTGACCTGAATACATTGTCGGTGTTCACTAACAATAGGACAATATACAGTTGTTAGTGGACAGCCTGCGTGGACAAGAACAAACACTTGATCTGTGATTGGTTTCGGTTTGATCTAAAGCAAGAGTCTGCTAACAAATGTAAATGGAGTGACACTTTGTACTTGAAGTGAATGGAACACCAGTAGGGTCTATAACCATGGATATTGCTCTACGCTATGTTTGATACATGACAGATGACGAGGACGTGGATCGCGCAAAACCATTGAATGAGTGATACACGGAGAAGTAGCTATATACGAAGTCACTATGTTGTAGGCCTATAGTGACCACTTTATCAGAATACCGTTGGGCAATGCCTTGATCCCAAGGATGGGGTGATTTAGAAGTAGATAAGAGGATTACTAGATACACATGATCCAGGCCTGTACACAGGGGGGGTTCGAGGGGGTTCGACCGAACCCCCCTTTGTGACTGTCTAAACATTAAAATGAAAGAATGCTGTTGTCCAAGTGCCATCATTGTCTAGGGCACAAATGATCAAAATTTTACAGTAATTCGATCTGATACAAAGGTGATGCAGCCACCCCATGCAATATATGATGTAATGATTATGTAGACTGGAATCAGTCAATTTGCTATTTGATTCAGCACAGTAGATATTATTGAGCTTTGTGTATGTTTGTATATTTGTGGCATGACCAGACATAAACTGCATGTTATACTTACTAATTAATATTAGGCCTTCAATGATAATCTGTATGATTGTGATGGCATGCATGTGTGATGACAGATGGATATGAACTGGACTAAAAATGTAACCCCCCTTTTGTGAAGCCTGCGTACATACACATCATCGTTCGTTGACCTGGTTCTATAGCTAGCTACCTACCACCACTGTCTAAAAACATCGGTCTAGCTAGTGCGTCTGAAACTGAGTCCTAGGACCACTAAGATTGGACAACAGTCACATTATCACTGTACGGTGGGGTCCAAGAACATCTCAAATAACATATTTGACACTATCAGATAGATTTAGAAAGACTAACCTCGTGAATTACAGATTAATGCTCACGATACTTCACTGAAGTCAATGACACGCCCTGTAGATTGCGCAACATCCGGTCACGTGTGTCCGTGTCCAGGGGTATACGGGGTTGGATTCGTCGGTATATTCCTCCTTCTTCCTGTTGGGGTAGAGAACCCAAAAGCTCTTTGACCTACTAATTTCACCACTATCCTCCTGGTAGTAACGAAACAAGACGTTTAGTCCTATCTTGAACCAAGTGGAAGCCATTTTATTCGGATTCCTGCTGTCGAACAGGTTCCGCACGAAACCATGGCTCAAAGTCAACCCATCCGGTTCCAAGAGCACCTCCAGGTATGTAAATCCACGAGTGCAGTGTTAAAAACCCTTCTAATAAGCACGGAACAACTTAGGTGTACCTTTTGTCTAGGTAGTGGATGAAATGGGTTGGTAGCTAGCCATTTTCAGAGCTCTTCCCGATTGTGATCATGAGAGTATATTCTCGGTTCTTTCAGCTCCAGAATGTCGGAATCAACGTCCAATCGATTGGATTAGCAACTCTCACGATGGAATCGGACAAGTTTATCTGCGTGAGAGAAAAAGTCGGTGAAACAACACAGGTTATCATCATCGATCTCAACGACCCCGCTTCCCCAATCCGGAGACCGATTTCTGCAGATTCGGCCATCATGAACCCAACTTCCAAAGTGCTGGCACTGAAAGGTAACATGCGGTCCTTGTAGTTGTACATTCGTCTTCAACTGCAGTTCAGTGTGGACAGGAAGTAGTGGTCTTGTCACTTTGTCACGTTGAAATTTGTTTAGGAGTAAACCAGTGTTTATGATTGTACAAGTGAAAGGGAGAAATTTTGGATCTAAACTTTACCAGACAATCTCTACACTATTGTGTTCATTGACACTAATATGTACTGTTCAGTATATCTCAGTCAATGCTATTAGTACGTATATGTGCACAGTAAAATGAACATTTACAAAATTCCATGTTGAGCAATTGGAATCCCCTTCCTGCAAATCACTCACAATTTCCAATTATGAATTAATTAATGTGTATGAGGGTGTATTCTGGTGATCTTTGTCTTTGTCTCCCTGCACCAGATCAACATGCATTTATTCTGTGTAGCAGGCACATTTGTATGTGTGTATTCACGTGTAAGTGAATGCACACGTTTGGGAATACAGTATACAGTTCGAGTATTATTTGGCATTCTGGATTGACACTAGTGTTGATTGGATTACAGAGCCCTATAAGGCCACTTAGGTCATCAAACTAATGCATTGACAGTATTTTTCAACTCAATGAGATGGGGGATACTGAAACCCACTGTACCCTTAGTATCACCCACATACGTACATAATTCATGTGATTGTCAGTTACTACTAGCACCAGTGCATACCTGGTAACATAGGCTGGTGTTCTGTATGTATGGTAGGCACCTGTATATTGACAGAATTGTGCACTAATTCAACATCCTTTGCCTGCGAAATAACCTGTTAGGTTAGCAGGGTTGTAAGCCTGTCAGGAGAATTATACGTATAGTGTGTCTGGGGGGTGCCTGAATGTATGTATGTGCTTTGGCTACAAAATAGGAGGATGTTGGATTTCAGTTTTCTCCTGCACTTTGTCTGCACCTATACTGACAGTATGTGTATGTGTATGTTTTATTGTCTGCTGTTTGTATACGTGCGTAGAAGTGGGAGTATTGTAACTAGTACATGACATTACTTCCATCCATTCCAGTCGGCAAGACTTTGCAGTTTTTCAACATTGAAATGGAGAGCGAGATGAAGACCCACAGCCTGACTGAAGATGTTGTGTTTTGGAAGTGGATTGATTTCAAAACAATTGGTCTTGTCTCCGAGTCTGCCGTATACCACTGGTCGATGGAGGGACATTCTCAGCCTCAGAAGGTCTTCAACCGTCATCCCTCTCTGGCCGGTTGCCAAATCATCAACTACCGCACCGACAAGTCCCAGAAGTGGCTGCTCCTGGTTGGGATCCAGCCACAAGACAACCGAGTGGTGGGATCCATGCAGCTCTACTCAGTGGACCGTAAGGTCAGCCAGCCCATCGAGGGCCATGCTGCTTGTTTTGCTCAGTTCAAGAAACCTGAAAGTCCAAATGAGACAACCCTCTTTTCATTTGCTGTGAGAGGACCACAAGGTGGAAAGGTAGGTATGTATGTTTTGTGTGTGTGTGTGTGTGTGTGTGTGTGTGTGCTCACATGTGTGTGGTTAGATGTATTTAACTAGTAACTAGTGCTGAGGCACATTTTCATTTTTTTTCCAACTCCCATTGCAGTCTTATTTCTGTTTCCATTTCTGTCTTACATATGTACCTATGTGCATCCAGGTTTGGATCAACTTTCAAGTTTTTTGATAGTTGCAGACTACTATGTAGTTGCTCATTAATATAGCTACTATAATTCCTTGATGTTACTTAGCAAACAATCCTTCTGTTTCACTTTTGTACTTTCACTATCTGTTGATGTCTTCTGTTCTGTTATTCTTGCTTCAGTTGCATATCATTGAAGTCGGGACCCCTCCAGAGGGCAACCAGCCCTTCCAGAAGAGAGCAGTTGAAATTGCCTTCCCTCCAGAAGCACGGCTTGATTTCCCTGTGGCAATGCAGGTTAGCTAGTGTGTGTGTGTGTGTGTGTGTGTGTGTGTGTGTGTGTGTGTGTGTGTGTGTGTGTGTATGTATGTGTGTGTTTTATTGGTACTTGCCTGTATGCTTGCTTCACTGTTTTGGTTCATTCTCAATTTTATTCTCATTGCCATTCTACTTTTCCCTCTTCCGTTCCAATTCCATGCAGATATCCAGCAAGTATGACATGATCTATGTGATCACGAAGTTTGGCTACATCCATGTGTTTGACCTGGAGTCGGGCACATGTATCTACATGAACAGGATCAGTGGTGACACCATCTTTGTCACAGCTCCCCATGACCCCACCAGTGGGATCATTGCTGTCAATAGGAAAGGACAGGTACATACATATGTACGTGAGTGTACGGTCTTGTATTTAGTGCAAATTGCTCCTAAAATTTAAGCACATACTTGTAGATTGTATTATATTCAAACTTGCTTGGTGAGTACCTTGAAGGGCACACCTAATCTGCCCTTGTTATTGGAGGAACTTAATGTTATGTTAGGTCCTGTCAGTGAGTATTGACGAAGGGAACATCATTCCTTATGTGACAAATGTGCTGAACAATCCCGATCTTGCTCTGAGGATTGCCACCAGAAACAACTTGGCTGGAGCAGAGGGACTCTTTGTGAGGAAGTCCAACACCATATTTGCTTAGGGGAACTTCGGGGAAGCCACCAGAGTAGCTGCCACTGCCCCAAAGGTTTGTTTATTATGTTTACTTATGTTTGCTGAAATACTGGTTGTTGTATTGTTTTGTTGTCATTATTGTGACTATCCTCCTTGTTTGGTGTATGCATGCATACAAACATACGTACATATACAGATACTTTATTTGTATATGTATTTCCATGTGCTGCTGGTGTTAGTGATGGTCTAACCATCTTTCGCTTGATCCTCTCTTGCTGAGAGTAGACAACATGGAAAAACAAATTTTTAATTCTGAAACATCACATGGAGGTATTTTAGTGACAAGTTTGTCCTTTGTGTGACAATTGTAATGATTGTCTATAGAGATTCCATTTCCACCAATCCCAATCCACCAGGAGTGCATTATGGGCATGTTTGTGTAGTATATAATATCTACTTCATACAATACAGAAGTCAAATGCACACACCCACACACCCACACCCACACACACACACACACGCACACACACACACATTTACATACGTATGTACACAACACTAATTATTGATGATGATTATTTTTGTGTACATATAGTGTGTCTATAATAGTATGTGTATTATGCATGGGTGTATGTATTGTAGGAGTATGTATAATTTTGTATGCAGTACTTATGTTTGTATAATATTATAGTGTGTAAGCATGTACAGTACTAATCATATAAAACTGAACGTTCTACGGGTACGGAATGGGCGTACCCGTACCCGTTCTGTACCCGTACCTACTAAACGGGAACGGCCGTTTGGTAGGCGAGTCGCCGACTTGATGATTGCAAAAAATGTACACCTACGTAGCGATACCTATAGTAACACCTTCGTATCTCCTTTTCATCGTGCTATAGTTCGTTAGATGATGATTTATTCGAGTTACGTGAAGCAGCGAATTCTCTTTTGTCATCGTTCGGGAAAAAGTTACGCAGAAGGCGATGAAACGACGGCGGTCGAACTCCAACAACTACTTGAGAGCAATTTGTATGACATCTCGCTATCCACGATACCCCGAGGAACACTCATGATGGGAGAAGAACGTACGTACGTACGTAGAAAGATCGTTTCGAAATAGTACTTCATTATAAAAATTAACGCCTACGTAACAATATCTATGATAACACGAGGTGTCGATTACGGTAAGAACAGGTACGAGTACGGGTTTTCACACTACGGGTACGCCCGTAGAATGTTCAGTTTTATATGATTAGTACCGTGTGAAGTAAGTGTGTGCAAGTATGAGTATGTGTAGTAATTTCATATGTATTGTGTGTATGAGGGCGCTCTTTGTACGGTAGGCGCCAAAATAAACTTTGCGTTCCGTTCCGTCTAAACGCGACTTCGTACTTTTTGCCTACGGAAAAAAAACGAAAACGGAACGAAACGGAACTTGCCAAAAGACGGCGAGAACGAAATGTGTTGATTTGAACGTATTCTATCAAAGTACAGAACGATTTGGCTAGATACTCGATTATGAATATCTCGTCGCTTTAGTACCGAATAAAAACAACTACCACAAATGGATTCGTCTAGGCAGTGGAGACATCTTCGGGAATGAAGAAAATGGCGTTTCTCGATCGATCGATCTAGTGAACTCACCTCTTGATAAAATTATGACCCATCGCTATTGGAATACGAATTCCTTCTGCTCTCAAACGAACTTGGATAGTAGGTGATTTGGTACCATTTGAATAGCGAACTGAAATACTCTGCTTTCTTAAAAGGCAATAGACTATGGTTGCTTCAGCACACGTCTTTCCGGAGTAAATCGGACTTGAATGACACACGACGAGATGTACACACGTTTATAAAGTTATGTGTTAGTTAGCGTTGATCAACACCGTTCGTTTTCTAAGGAATAGAACGAAACAAAACGCTATGGACGGACGGAAAAAAGACGAAAACGGAACGATCCGTTCGACCGTTTCGTATTCGTCCGTACGAAACGGAACGCAAAGTTTTTTTTGGTGCCTACCGTACATGGACATGTGTTTATGTACCTCAATTGAATCTTGCTTTTTCTCCCATTTGACTAGGAATGAAGAAGCAGTTTGGGCTCCTTGAAAGGAATGGCTGAAGTGGCTTCCTATTATTATGATAGAGTTGTTGACATTTATCTAGAAAATTTCCCCTGGTGGTAGCTTTAGATAGAATTAAGACTTAAGAAAGTCATTGTAACACTGTATATATGTTATTTCATTTTCATTTGTAATAAATTCATTATGTGAAATTTGGATATACGTATGCTTCAGGACTTAATTTCCTGTGATAATTGTAACTCTAGACAGTTAGTCAGGCATGGATAGAGTTAACATTGATGTAATCACACATGGATAGAGCTGATGTTATTTTAGTATCAACTCTGTTCATGTGTGATTAATTTATTACTAATAGTAATCCACAATCAATAATTATTACATGTGAATTGCATTGTACGTAATACAAAAG
This sequence comes from Chondrilla cf. caribensis, assembly GCA_964020155.1. Lineage (NCBI taxonomy): Eukaryota > Metazoa > Porifera > Demospongiae > Chondrillida > Chondrillidae > Chondrilla > Chondrilla cf. caribensis. The sequence continues at coordinate 4,184,116 of OZ026547.1, forward strand.
TAATGGTCATGTTTGAGTCTACTTCTTTAATTGTACGTATACGATATACCAATCATAAAAATTATTGCTGGGAATTGAGAATACATGACTGATATACAAAAACAAGTTAGATTCTTATCAGTACAAACGAAAATGGAAGTTCAATGTCCAATGTACAGATATTCTCTTAACCTGCAGGGACATAGATGATTACATAAAAATAATAATAATCCTGTGCATAGGATTTAAACTATTGCTATTTGTGTGTGTGTGTATGTGTGTGTGTGTGTGTGTGTGTGCGTGCGTGCGTGCGTGCGTGCGTGTGTACGTGCACTGCTGTACGTTCATTGAATAGAACAGTATAATATTATGTATTTATATACATGCAAGGAACGGATCCGGAGGTTCACATAAAATCCTATTTTGAATGAGCATACACAGAACCATATTGAATGTATATTGTATATTTTATGTAGACCACACACGTTATTATTATAAAATTAATATTAATTTTATGCATGTACAGTACATATACATCTCATACACCTGTGCATAATGTATAGTTATACAAACACAAATTCGTTGAATATAGTATATACAAAGACACAATTTAAGTTCACTCACTCCCTTAGAAAATGTCCATGACATGATAATGTTGAGTTGTAATTATGTTTAACCTGGGAAATTACATCTCTATATAACCCTTCTAAAACAGAATATTATGTAATGACATCATTAATTTTATAGGAGTTTATTACATAATACATCGTAAGAAACAGAAGACAAGAATTGTAGATATTTGAAATGTAATTACATTATTGAATTTGGATGGGTGTTGGTCTATCCCAATTGATCACAGGAATAGATTTTATATAAATCTTCACGTAAGAACCCCTGATTGGATACCCACAAGGTTAAGCTAAACAACACTCACTGAAATGATCAATTTCTCGTTGACTTAGATGCACTTCAACACTTGGGAATTTGGCAAGTCATGATCACATCAACACAAATACCTTCCATTGCCTTTCTGTAGCAGGAATCCCAAAGGACATGGACCAAGAGTGGGATTGGCTCTGACAACTCTTCTGACATCTACACACACCACATATAGTGAATACACTAATGAATATTGATTAACTGACCCACTGATAAAATGTATTATTGATATATAGTAACAAATTTATATTAAATTAATACAGAATGACTGAATGCATTCATATTTGTATCAAGTTGAGGGGTGGATCAAAGGAAAAATTGGGGTACACAAGCCAAGGAACACAGGTCAGTGATACAGCAAAGGTCACCACACAGGTTTCATTGCTTTAGGATTAATTACGTGAGAACAAGGCAGGAAATTAGTAAACACGTGTATTCACTACATGTACACTACGATACAACTATAAAATAAAATACACCTATGTAAAACTATATGTATGTGTATATACGTATAATTTGTGTACAAATTCTCCCTAATAATCACTGTAGAGGTGCACTGACACAGGATTCAGCCAAATACTGATAACGGAATAAAACACCGATATTATAGGCCCTAAATATACCTTGTTCACAAGATGGGTAGCATAGGAGTTGCTAGATTTACTCCCATGAGAAGACATAAATACTGCCAGGATTATAAATAATGAAATCAGAGTCCTAATTTGGTAACTTTAAAGTCATCCCAAATGAGTGATCTTGTCTTGGTCATTCTCATAATATCGTACCAAACTCAAATAAAATGACCAAAACATGACAATACTGGTATTAAAGAACACCGGATGATAAGCCGATAACTGATAGGCCGATACCATATCAGTGCAACCCTATAGCTAGTGAGTGGATATGGTAATAATATGGTAAAGGGATTCAATGCATTGGGTAGTAGAGGGGTCCCACCATTGAGGTGGTCTTTGAGTTCTACTTGATAAAAATAAATTTAAGAACACGTAAGCCAGCAAGGTGTGAGCATGCAGTCTATGGTTGATGTCTGACTCACTGTGGTTATTCCTATAGCTAGTGCGGTAGTAATGGTTAGCATTCGCATGTCTATGTCTCCAGATAACAACCCATCCCTTTGCAGAATAGCCAGAGATAGAGATTCAACTGTACTGTTCACTCCAGATATGAACACACATTCACCGAGATCCAGTGGTACATTGGACTGATGGCTACTATTGAGCACTAACTTCATCTAAATAAACACATGGGCAGTATTACACACATAATATGTGACAATGCATGGATTGACATGCACGTGAATACATGTACACACATAATTATGTACTTAGAGATGCACATCTAGTAAACACTTAGGTGATGGGTGTCCAGGGATAGAGATACAGTTATAGGGATAGCCTCTAATTCACATCATTTTATATTAAACTTATCCTATCATCCAGTAGCCATAATAATATTCCTATTTCAAGAGAGTACTTAGGATTAACGTACATTGTCCAAAAGTTGAAAATTAGCTAACCATAACTCTTAAAACTGTCCTACTATTCTTTGTGAACTCCATTTTGTACATTAGCTGTCCCTCCCTGTGGGCCTGATAGTGGACACCTATGTATGTCAAATATCAGGCAACATGTATGCATGCACACGTCAAACACACACACACACACACACACACACACACACACACACACACACACACACACACACACACACACACACACACACACACACACACACACACACACACACACACACACACACACACACACACACACACACACACACACACACACACACACACACACACACACACACACACACACACACACACACACACACACACACACACACACACACACACACACACACACACACACACACACACACACACACACACACACACACACACACACACACACACACACACACACACACACACACACACACACACACACACACACACACACACACACACACACACACACACACACACACACACACACACACACACACACACACACACACACACACACACACACACACACACACACACACACACACACACACACACACACTTCTTCTTCTTTTGCTGCTTTCATTCCATGAGGAACGGTGCAGGCCAAGTTCACTGTGGGCTATGTTGAAGGAGTGGAGGTACGTTGATGGCAGAAACGCTCATGGTTGTGGAGGCCCTGTCTGTTGAAGGTCTGGTGACAGTACTGACATAGTCCAGTCAGGGACTGGCCATGCTTCTGCCTCTGATGGTTGACAAGGCCTGCATGATTCAAAGCAGTGAAGCCACAACCATCGATGCTGCAATGTAGAGCAAGGTCAGATGTCCATTGCCTTGCTTCACGACGACGTTTCTGCTCATCCTTGCAGTCTTTCTCTTGTGCTTCCTTTTTGGTGTTAATGTCCTGTGCAGCCGTCCAGATCTTACTCCTCCACTCATTCCGGTTTTGTGCTACCTTCCTCCAATCCCCCTCAAGATGGCAGTTCCTCAGATCTCTCTGTACCAGGTCATTCCACCTCAACTTCTGGCCTCCCACTGATCGTCTACCTCGGGATGGTGCACAGACCAGAAGCTTTCTTGGTAGACGACCTTCGTCCATTCGTAGTATGTGACCCAATAGTTGGAGGCGTCGCTTGGTCAGCATGGTGGAGATTCTCTGGATGTGGGCGATCTTCCTGATTGAGGTGTCTCTCTTTCTGTCCCATAGGGACACTCCAAGTATGGAACGTAGGCAACGCATCACAAAACTCTGTAGGCGGTGTATCTGTGGCTCAAGAAGTACTGCTGTTTCCAAGCCATACAGGAGGGTGGAGAGAACTACAGAGACGAAGATACTCAGTTTGGTCGTATGTTTAATCTTCTTCTGGTGCCAAAGGATGCGGTTGAGTGACCCGTGTGACTGTGATGCCTTGGTAATCCGTAAAGATACCTCAGCATCCAAGGTGCAATCATTGGAGACAGTACTTCCAAGGTACTGGAAGGATGGTACCACCTCGATGGGATCACTCTCAGGATGCAGTAGGATAGAAGACGGGGGTTGAGCGTCATCTTCAGGTAGAACAGTGAGTAGCTTTGTCTTCTTGTAGTTGATGGTGAGACCCATGTGGTGGCAAGTGGAATCCAGAGATTCTAGCATAGTAGTAAGGCCTTCAAAGGAATCAGAGATCAGTGCCATGTCATCAGCATACTCAAGGTCTGACACTGACACCTCTGAGGTTAGCTTCTTTCTGCTTCCTACCAGGTCAGCATCCAGGAGGTATGACAAAGATAGGCCTCCCTCTGGCTGGTGGTCAGTGATGGCAAGTCGGATAACAGTGTCAAAGAAGAGGTTGAATAGGGTTGGAGCAAGAACACAACCTTGTTTGACACCAATGGACACAGGAAATTGATCTGATAATTTGCCATAGGTTCTTACAGCAGCAGAGGTTTTGCTGTGCAAGGCTTTGATGATGTTGAGCAACTTGGGTGGCAAATGGTAACAGTGTTGGAGGACTGACCAGAGAGCTGCTCTGTTGACAGAATCATAGGCCTTACGGAGGTCTACAAAGCAAATGTACAAAGGTTGGTGGTATTCTCTCGCCTTTTCCATCAATATCCTGAGAGAGACGAGTTGGTCAGTACACCCTCTCCCCTTGCGAAAACCACTCTGGTTCTCACTCAGGAGGGCCTCAGCTCTTGGTTTGATCCTGTTCAGCAGAACACGGGCAAATACTTTACCAGGGATGCTCAAGAGGGCAATGCCTCTGTAGTTGTCGCACTCAGATCGGCTTCCTTTTTTGTGCAGAGGGACAATAAGATGATTCAGCCAATCTGATGGGATGCTCTCACTGCTCCAGATGGAGTTGAACAGTGAGGTGAGCCAACGGATGGTTTCAGCTCCTCCTAACTTCAGTAACTCTGCTGATATGCCATCAGCTCCAGGGGCCTTACAGACTCTAAGCTGTGTAATAGCTTCCTGTATCTCCTCCTCAGAGATGGGCAAGGACAGGTCTTCGTCATCTGGGAACTGTTCTCTATATGATGGAGTGGTTGCAGTGATGTCCGGCAATGCGTTAGTGTCCAACTGACAGCTCGATAAACCACAGCTAGACACTTCTGCAAAGTGTTCTGCCCAGCGTTGAAGCTTGTCAGTGTCACTTGAGAGGATGGATTTATCCTTGGCAAGGATGTAGGAGGATGATGGCTTAGAAATCTTACTCTTTAGGAGCCGGAGATCTTTGATTAAACTCCCACCACGGCCTAGCTCCTGAGACATCTTGGCTTTCTTCTCTGCTTCTACTGCTCTGGCACTCCACCAGGCATTCCTTGCTCTCTCAGCAGCGACCTTTGTTAGCTTCCTAAATTTGCGGTATTCCGCCAAGGCAGTTGGATGGCGATTAGTATCAGTGGGGGATATGTCCTGCAGATGTAACCATGCTTCTTTCTTCTTCCTGGAGAGGCTCCTCACTTCATCAGTAATCCAATCAACCTCCTTTTTCCTTGGCACAGGTGGTAGGTTGTAACTAGCATTCTGGATGGATATCTTAAAGGAGGACCATTCATCTTCAGTATTAGCTGGACTAGGATTTTTAAGGGTGGTGTGATGCCTGTCATAGGCCTCTGCGAGGGATGTACGGTATGATGACACTGTGTCTGATGACAAGTACTTGACCTGTCGAAGAGGAGGATGGTGGCACTGGTGACGCTTAGTTTTAATTTTGAAACGGAAGGTGGACACAACAAGCTCATGGTCTGACTGATGGTGAACTCCCCGGTACACGCGAGTGTCGAGAACTGAAGAGCGATGCTTGGCACCAACTAGCACATAGTCAATTATGTGACCAGGGTTGGAGCGGTCACCGTTGCGATGCCAAGTATACTGATGTAGACGCTTGTGATGGAACCAGGTGTTTGTAATAATAAGTTTATTGGTGGCACAAAAATCCAATAGCCGTTGCCCATTTTCATTAACTTGACCGACCCCATGAGGGCCAAGAACTGTATGCCAGGTGTTGGTGTCTGTTCCTACCCGAGCATTAAAATCCCCTAGAACAGCAACCATGTCTGTAGGTGGAATAGATGTTAACACAGAATGTAGTTCATTGTACAGGTCCTGTGATGGCTGATTGGCTTCCATAGTTGAGGAAACAGGATTAGTAGGAGCGTAGATGGCAACAACTGTGATATAGGAGAGATGCGATTTCAAACGTATGTACATAATTCTATCATTAATAGGCTTGAAAACACTTCCAGCTGCTTCCCAGGCAGATCGAGCACATGGAGATAGGACGATGGCAACTCCATGAGAGTGTGATGAGTCCGAGCCGGAGTGAAGAATAGTGCAGGACTGCATCTGAGTGATGCCATGACCCTGCCAGCGTGACTCAGAAAGAGCCAGCAAGTCAATGCTCTTATCAGACATTGTTCTAATAATTTCGCGAAGCTTGAAGCTTTGAACACTAAGAGAACCCGCAGACTGAACATTCCAACAAGCTAGTCTGGTCTTACCCTTTGCGTGAAGAAAGGTATGCGACTTAGACTTTGTAGTGGACTTGGTTTTAGAGGCTGCAGTTTTCTGGTCATCATAAGATGAGCACGGAACAGATTGGGACGCCAGCCCAACTGACCCACGTCGTGCCATTAGCAGGGCCGTAACCCAGTATCCAGGGACTACCAACGAGGAGGTTGCACGACAGAATCCCCCCCCCCCCCCCCCCCACACACACACACACACACACACATCCAGGATACACAATGTATCAGTAGCAAGTTCATCACGCATTGACAAGACACCTCAACCTTATTTTCCCCTATAAAAAGTTATTAAAGTAAAGATATTAAAAGGTATTAAGGTAAAGATATTGGTAAAATAATTGTAAATAAGTGACTTACGGACAAACACTGTTCTAAATTGCTGCCGTGAAATATTATTAGTGTTGGTTCTACATGTAAACAAAATAAAGAAAATAAAACTGTAACAGCAATCATTTGTAAATCAGTCATAAATTATTACCGATAGGATACCACTTAATTACACCATATTGTACTCTTATATTATACATATACAGACACAATATATAGCAGGGGTAGAAGCAGCTACGCAAAAGAAGTGGGAGGGAGGAGGGGGCTCCATCATCCATCCATGATGAAAATGTTTTGGCTTGCTGCTCTTGCAACCTCAGTCAGACACTACTTCACATCTAAAACCCCTACATATAGCCTCATGCACACATAATATTATTCATCACAACCACTAATTGTTCTAATTTCGGGGGTGGTTTGAGCTGCAGATTGGTGTGTGTGGGGGGGGGGGGTTGGTTGACTCAAGCCCCACCTGCACCCTATTATGCCGCTGTCCATGTATAGAAAATCTCAATTATCAAGAATGGATCATCTTATACTACAATGGTATATAATAGGAGTGTGAAACTGTACGATACTGAAACTTTTCATGGTAATTACCCTTTAGCACCATGGAGAACAACCACGATTTCAAGGAAATAACAGTAAAAATTGAGTAACAAAGCATCCCATAATGTAATCACAGATAACGGAATCACATACAGATCAACAGACACAGGACATATGATGTAATGGTCTGTGTACTACTTGTCTCATGACAACCTCATCTACTAGTGTACTTGTTATCTAAAAAATGATAAATCGTGGATACCTGATGAGGGTTATGCTTAGACTAACTCTACACTATCACAACAGTGTATTTACAACTGTAAATTATTATACCTCACGAAGTACATAACCAAACCCATGTTAGAACGATGCAGATAATCTGGCAGATATGCATAAACATCTAGTACTTAGGTACATCAAGGTGTACACTTTCTACCAGTAGGTGTAACACTCAGTATGTACTGACTTCGGTGCAAAAGGCACACTTGTTAGAAACAATTTAGTACAGATCCACAGGGATAGCAAACTCCCATGTTATGTGAGGTAGGTCTCTTCACCAGGTCTCTTGTAGTGGATCTACACACAGAGATCTGAAATGTTCTTGTTCATGTTGGGAATGGAAACACTTAATAGATCTAGGACAATCAATGTGATGGTTTTTGGAATGGTTAGGTCCTTGTGAATGTGAAGTAGTAGGAAATTGTTCAATCTCTGTTCTGTTGTTGTTGGACACAAATAAGTTGAAATTCGTCTAAGGGCGGACAAGGTTCTTTCTGATGTAGCAGATGACAGAGGGTAACTTTCCAATACTTTAGAAAGGCAAACACACTCCTGATTTGCTGGACCACATTAGTAACCACTGTCACAAACTATAATGTACTCCTCATCCAATGAATTAGCTGTAAAATGCTAATCTCATTCTAATTTTGGGGGCAGTTTGAGCTGCAGATCTGAGGGTTGGGGTGGTGTCTCAAGTCCACCTGCCCTCAAGCCTCCGCCCATGTATAGGGAATCTCAATCATCACGAATAAACCATCTTATACTGCTGCAATGGTATAATAATAGAAGTGTGAAAATGTACAATACTGAAACTCTTCATGGTAATTACCCATTGGCACCATGGGCAACAACCACAATTTTCAAGGAAATGGCAGTAAAAATTAAGTGACAAAGCATCTCATAATGTAATCACAGATACAGGAATCACATGCAGATAAACAGACACAGGACATATGATGTAATGGTCTGTGTACTACTTGTCTCATGACGACCTCATGTACTAGTGTACTTGCTATCTGGTGATAAAATCCTCTGCAAAATGATAAATCATGGATACATGATAAGGGTAAGGCTTAGACTAACTCTATGGTATCATATACATAACCAAACCCATGTTAGAGCGATGCAGAAAAAATGGCAGATATGTATATACCTCCAGTACATACACACTCTTTGGTGTTGCAAAATGCTCACTGAAGGCAGCACTTTGCATATGCACATTCAGTGGCCACAGAAAATGTTTTGTCTTTCAATGTTGTAACTGGTTGTTACACAATATTATCTTTAATATAATATCAACCATCTCCGAGAATAACCATCTGACAGTTAGCAATAGGGGACACGATCCATGACAAAGACATCCAGTGAGCACACCCAACTAGTCTGGCAGATATGCATATACCTCATGTACATAGGTACATCAAGGTGTACACAAGCTACCAGTAGGTATAACACTCAGTACATACACAACCTACCAGTAGGTATAACACTCAGTACATTCACAACCTACCAGTAGGTATAACACTCAGTACATACACAACCTACCAGTAGGTATAACACTCAGTACATAGTACTACATACACAACCTACCAGTAGGTATAACACTCACTACATACACAACCTACCAGTAGGTATAACACTCAGTGCATAAACAACCTACCAGTAAGTATAACACTCAGTACATACACAACCTACCAGTAGGTATAACACTCAGTACATACACAACCTACCAGTAGGTATAACACTCAGTACATAAACAACCTACCAGTAGGTATAACACTCAGTGCATAAACAACCTACCAGTAAGTATAACACTCAGTACATACACAACCTACCAGTAGGTATAACACTCAGTACATACACAACCTACCAGTAGGTATAACACTCAGTACATAAACAACCTACCAGTAGGTATAACTAACTAGTAACTAGTACTAACGTTGGTGCAAATGCCACACTTGTTATACACAATTTAGTACAGATCCACAAGAATAGCAAAATCCCATGTTAGGTGAGGTAGGTCTCTTCACCAGGTCTCTAGTAGTGGATCTACACACAGAAATCTGAAATGTTCTTCAGAAAGGGCTCATGTTGGGAAAGGAAACACTTAATAGATCCGGGACAATCAATGTGATGGTTTTTGTAATGCTTTTTGTGATGTTGATAATGTTTTCTTTGGCCACCATTACACTGCTTTATATGGTTAGTGGATATATTACCATTCACAAGGGAATATACAGTATAGTGTAGTATACTTCGTATAATCTCAAACATCATCAATCATAATCAACAATTATGAAGTACACTGGGGCCTCTCTATTGTAAACCTCTGAAATGTGAAAACCTCTATAATAAGGACACCATTCTGTCTCCAAGTGTAGCACTGTAGTGTATCAAATGACCTCTAAATAGAGGAAACCTCTGTAATAAGGATTAACCATAAGGTTCCGAAGTGTCCTTTATATAGAGAGGTTCCTCTGTTGTCACTGATATTTGGGTGTACCGTTGAGCAATCAGTAAAATCTGCTTGAAGTGTAGGCAGATCACAAGGTTGCTGCATGATTCAACCTACTTACCGTATAGCGGGAAATTTTTGTAGGACAAAATTTTCAGGGATGCTGGCCACAGTCATGTGATAGAACAACGAAAACACTTAATTTGTGCATAAAATAAATTTTCGCAGATGTTAGGCCAACTGTGAAAATCCAGGCAAATTTTGTCCTGTGAAAATATCCCTCTACACAGTATAATATTCAATGACATGCATATGGCATAAATCTATGTTTGCTCTTTACACCCCAGATTTCCAGCAGTAAGTGTTAATTGGTAGAACGGTATGTGCCCTGGGTATGCCTAAGTGT
>OZ026547.1:4199594-4279594 GCA_964020155.1 Chondrilla cf. caribensis
TAATCTCAAATATCATTGAACAGGTATCACATGTGTACAATATTATAAAGTTGTCAATAATATTTGGGTTTACCGTTGAGTGATCACTAACATCTTGAAGTGTAGGCAGATCACAAGGTTGCTGCACAATTCACACCTACATATTCATGCATATAGCATAGATCTATGCTAAGCCTTGATCTCTACATCCCAGAATCGCAGCAGTATACAACAGTTTGTGCCCTGGGTGTGAACTAATTACTATGTGTGCTAGAGATCTCTACAACTCTCAATCAAGGTTGGCTGATAGGGACAGTCTAGCTTTGTAGACTATTGTTGGTGTTGAAAATATATTATGTCATATTCATGTAATACTGATAATTGTGGCAGCCTTACTCCAAAGAAACACCTATGTCAATCAATGAGACATTGTCATTGAACAATTATAGTAAGATAGTTGGCAAGGAATGCCAGATGGAGGTACACTCACATGCAAACAGTTGTGGCATTCTATAGACAACAAACGCAAACAAGGTAATGGACCTTGAGCAGGCTGTGTGCATTGAGAGTATAATATGCATATAAGCATAATACTGTATATGTCTGTCATGATACACATCACTACATTATATCTACTACGTGGAAGTGAGACACAGTTTGAACTATAATAATCAGCTAGTATGGCATTATCAAATATACAATATACTTGAACTAGAAATTATAGTAAATTAGTACTAACTAGATATACAGGCATAGTATATGTAATCTCGAATATCATTGGAGTGTGAAACTGTACAATACTGAACCTTTTCATGGTAATTACCCATTGGCACCATGGACAACAACCACAATTTCAAGGAAATAACAGTAAAAATTAAGTGATAAAGCATCCCATAATATAATCACAGATAACAGAATCACATGCAGATCAACGGACACAGGACATATGATGTAATGGTCTGTGTACTACTTGTCTCATGCCAACCTCATCTATTAGTGTACTTATTATCTGGCGATAATTAAAATCCTCTGCAAAAATGATAAATCGTGGATACATGATAAGGGTAAGGCTTAGACTACTCTATGGTATCACAACAGTTTGTTTACAACTGTCATTTATTATGCTGCACAAAGTACATAACCAACATCAAGGTGTACACAACCTACCAGTAGGTACAACACTCAGTACATACACAACCTACCAGTAGGTATAACACTCAGTACATACACAACCTACCAGTAGGTATAACACTCAGTACATACACAACATACCAGTAGGTATAACACTCAGTACATACACAACCTACCAGTAGGTATATCACTCAGTACATACACAACCTACCAGTAGGTATAACACTCAGTACATACACAACATACCAGTAGGTATAACATTCAGTACATACACAACCTACCAGTAGGTATAACATTCAGTACATACACAACCTACCAGTAGGTATAACACTCAGTACATACACAACCTACCAGTAGGTATAACACTCAGTACATACACAACATACCAGTAGGTATAACACTCAGTACATACACAACCTACCAGTAGGTATAACACTCAGTACATACACAACCTACCAGTAGGTATAACAACCAGTACATACACAACCTACCAGTAGGTACAACACTCAGTACATACACAACCTACCAGTAGGTATAACACTCAGTACATACACAACCTACCAGTAGGTATAACACTCAGTACATACACACCCTACCAGTAGGTACAACACTCAGTACATACACAACCTACCAGTAGGTATAACATTCAGTACATACACAACCTACCAGTAGGTACAACACTCAGTACATACACAACCTACCAGTAGGTATAACACTCAGTACATACACAACCTACCAGTAGGTATAACACTCAGTACATACACAACCTACCAGTAGGTATAACACTCAGTACACACACAACCTACCAGTAGGTATAACACTCAGTACATACACAACCTACCAGTAGGTATAACACTCAGTACATACACAACCTACCAGTAGGTATAACACTCAGTGCATACACAATCTACCAGTAGGTATAACACTCAGTACATACGCAACCTACCAGTAGGTATAACACTCATTGTACCATGATGCGTGGACGTTTCCTTTGATGTGGTCAGGTCTCTCAATCGCTAACTACCCCATTACGTATTCATGGGGTGTATAACTTTCTCTCAAGATTTATAACTGACTCTGTTATACACCTTGTTAGTATCATTTGATCACTTATGAGCCGAAATGAAATTTCGCATTAATAGATCGAGCGAGATGGCTAGAGTTTCACTGGAAAGGGACGATCTGATCACTCTCCTACTAAAGACGGTCGGGTTAGGTATCTACTGAATAGAGACATTTGGCCAGGTATCTAGTAGGTAGAGACTGACATGACAGCTTACTTCAAGATTTGTATCTTGTACCAAGCAGCTTGGCTCTCGAAACAATTCAGCCATTCGTATAGCTAACAGTCTTGAAAGTACATTAGGACGGTTAAGAATCGATTTTTCCATATAACTTGAGAGAAAGAACAAGTTAAATGAAGACGGGCGATCAAAACAAGTAACCTACATCCTCAGGCTGCACCTTTGGATGTCTTGCATCATGGTACAAGATAGTTATACAATGGGAACGGAAGTTTAGCGATCAACACCTGAGGGCTCCGCCTTTAGGTGTTTAAATTGCTAAACCTTCTGTTCCCATTGTATAACCTATACGTACATACACAACCTATCAGTAGGTATAACACTCAGTACATACACAACCTACCAGTAGGTATAACACTCAGTACATACACAACCTACCAGTAGGTATAACACTCAGTACATACACAACCTACCAGTAGGTATAACACTCAGTACATACACAACATACCAGTAGGTATAACACTCAGTACATACACAACCTACCAGTAGGTATAACACTCAGTACATACACAACCTACCAGTAGGTATAACACTCAGTACATACTAACTTTGGTGTGAATGGCACACTTGTTATACACAATTTAGTACAGATCCACAGGGATAGTAAACTCCTATGTTGCGTGAGGTAGGTCATAGCTAGCTAACAGTACACATAATACTTAGTATAATCTCAAATATCACTGCATGTATCACATGTGGACAATTATGAAGTAGACTGGAACCTCTCTATTACAAACCTCTGAAATGTGAAAACCTCCATAATAAGGACACCATTCTGTCTCCCAGTGTAGCACTGTAGTGTATCAAATGACCTCTAAATTGAGGAAACCTCTGTAAAAAGGACTAAAAATAAAATCCCCTGTGTGTGTCCTTTATAGAGACTGTTGTCACTGATATAGGCAGATCACAATGTTGTAGAGCAATATAGACCTACATATATAATTAATGCATATGGCATAGATCCATGCTTGATCTTCACTATCCTATATAGATTTGCGGCAGTCAGTGTTGTTTGGTTCATGGAACATAATGTGCTCTGTGTGTGAACTAATTGCTATGTGCTGGACTATCTCTACAACTGGCAACCAAGATTGTCCGATAGGGATAGTCTAGCTTTATAGACAATCGGCCATGTTGAAAATTAAATTTTCTTATATTGTCACATGCCGATATAATACCAATATTTGTGGCAACGTTACTGCAAACAAACCCTATGTCAAACATTAAGCCATGGTCATTGAACAACAGTAGGATAGTTGGCAAGGAATGCCAGATGGAGGTACACTCACATGCAAGCCGTTTGTAGCAAACAACTTAAAGGACCTCGAGCATGCTGTGTGCATTGAGAGTATATGCATATAAGCATAATACTGTATATGACTGTCATGATACACATCACTACATTATATCTACTATGTGGAAGTGAGACACAGTTTGAACTATAATAATCAGCTAGTGTGGCAGTATATAATTTACAGTTTACTAGTAACTAGAAATAGTACAATAATACTAGCTAGATATACAGACATAGCATATGTAATCTCAAATATTACTGGAGTGTGAAACTGTACGATACTGAACTTTTTCATGGTAATTACCCATTGGCACCATGAACAACAACCACGATTTCAAGGAAATAACAGTAAATATTAATTGACAAAGCATCCCATAATGTAATCACAGATAACGGGATCACATGCAGATCAACAGTTACAGGACATAGTATACGCCAAGTACAAAGGTACATCAAGGCGTACACAACCTACAAGTAGGCTTAACACTCAGTACATACATTATCTTTGCTACGTTTATATTTTATATATTGTTTGATGTGTAGGCAGATCACAATGCTGTAGAGCAATTTAGGCCTACATAATATATTCATGCATATGGCATAGACTCCATGCTTGATCTTTACTACTTCAGATTTGCAGCAGTCAGTGTTGATTGGTGTAACATCATGTTCTCTGTGTGTGAACTAATTGCTATGTGATGGACAGTCTCTACAAGTCAACCAGGTTGCCTGAGGGGGACAGTCTAGCTTTCTAGACTATCCGCCATCATGTTGAACATTTCTTATAATATTATTGTCACATGTTGATATACGTAATGACAATAATTGTGGCAGCTGCAAACAAACCCTATGTCAATCATTAAGCCATTGTCATTGTAGGCTAGGTGGCAAGGAATGCCAGATAGAGGTACACTCACCAGCCGTTGTGGCATTCAGTAGTCAACAAACACATACAAGTTAATGGACAGTCGAGCAGGTTGTGTACATGTAGAGTATATGTACATAAGCATAATACTGTATATGACTGTCATGATACACATCACTACATTATATCTACTACATGGAAGTGAGGTATAGTTTGAACTATAATAATCAGCCAGTGTGGCACTGATAATGAACTTTTCATGGCAATTACCCATTGGCACCATGGACCACAACCCCAATTTTCAAGGAAATAACATAAAAAATTAAGTGACTATGCATCCCATATTCTATTAATAAGAAGAAGGATTTTGTTTCAAAAATGGCTCAAGACCCATAAGCGTATAATGAAGTATCCAATTAATGGTCCATGTTGGAACTGGAATCACATGCAGATTAATAGATCCATAGAACAAGCAATGTGATGGTATTTGTACTGCTTTTGCATGACCACCTCATCTACTAATGCACTACATATTGCAGGGCAATCTCATGCATCTACTGGTACACTACCTGTCTCAAGCATGAGAAGGTCATGCATTTACGAGTTTACTAATCGTTTTATATTATGACAAAATCGATTACAATAACTACGACACTATAAAGGGCAAGGTGTTACAGTATATTGAATTTCATTACAAATGGTTATAGGTTTATGCTAAATACGAGATGTTACTATACAACTACCCCAATTATTATGCTCGTAAATCTTTACATCCCAGATTTCCAGCAGTAAGTGTTGATTCCAGAACAGCTTGTGCCCTGGGTGTGAACTAATTACTATGTGTGCTAGAGATCTCTACAACTCTCAACCAAGGTTGGCTGATAGGGACAGTCTAGCTTTGTAGACTATTGTTGGTGTTGAACATATATCATGTCATATTCATGTAATACTGATAATTGTGGCAGCCTTACTCCAAAGAAACACCTATGTCAATCAATAAGACATTGTCATTGAACAATAGTAGGATAGTTGGCAAGGAATACCAGATTGACGTACACCCACCAGATGTTGTGGCATTCTGTAGACAACACATGCATGCAAGTTAATGGACCTTGAGCAGGCTGTGTACATTGAGAGCATAATACAGTAAATGACTGTCATGATAAACATCATTACATTATATCTACTACGTGGAATTCGAAGTACACTGTCAACAATAATAATCAGCCAATGTGGCACCATATATAATTTACAGTTTACTAGTAACTACAAATAGTAAAAAATATGTAATCTCAAATATCACGCAGGAAACTGTACGATACTGAACCTTTTCATGGTAATTACCCATTGGCACCATGGACAATAACCACGAGTCAAGGAAATAACAGTAAAAATTAAGTGATAAAGTATCCCATAATCTATTCACAAGAATATGGATTTTGTATCAAAAATGGCTCAAGGCTGAAGTACTGAATTATCTGATGATGTAATCTATTCACAAAGATATGAAATTTTCTTCACAAAATTAATGGTTCATGTTGGAACTGGAATCACATGCAGATTAATAGATCCATAGAACAAGTAAAGTGATTGTATTTGTACTGCTTTTGCATGACCACCTCAACTACTAATGCACTACATATTGCAGGGCAATCTCATGCATCTACTGGTACACTACCTGTCTCAAGCATGAGAAGCTCATACATTTACGAGCATAATAATTGTTACATATATGACAAAATTGTTTACAAAGAAATATATGACTAGTGGCAAAGACTAGGTTTAGGTTAACTTTGAGATGTTACATAATTATACAACTACCCCAATTATATATACCTTTCAAATACAAATACACTCCCACATAATTAATATACATGTACAATATTAATAGTTAATACACTGCTATATAGGGAGGACATAGAAATACTGTAATAGCAAATACTTGTATACCTGGTCAAATTCCCATTGTATGTCCAATTAGGATTTTCACATTACTCAAGTATACATGATATGCATATTGTGTGTGTGTGTGTGTGTGGTGTGTGTGTGTGTGTGTGTGTGTGTGTGTGTGTGTGTGTGTGTGTGTGTGTGTGTGTTGTGTGTGTGTGTGTGTGTGTGTGTGTGTGTGTGTGTGTGTGTGTGTGTGTGTGTGTGTGTGTGTGTGTGTGTGTGTGTGTGTGTGTGTGTGTGTGTGTTACTCAACAGGTACCCCAACTCCCGCTGTTCACCAGTAACAGAGAAGGGGGCGTTTGCACCAGACCCATTTCCACCTTTGACATAAGGAAGCCATCGATCAGGAAAAGGGGGAGGCTACGCGAGACTATGCCTGGCAGAGTCTACTGCAGTCATAATAATATTACACACGAGTTTTACCTGAACAAAAGTAGCGATGTATATGTGGAAGACAACAACATTTCCATCATCTCTCCTCTCAGGTTCTTTTTCTGGCGTCCACTGATAGGCATAGGTCTTCAGAACTCCGCGAAATCTTCGAAAAACATTAGAACAGAGGAGTCGGGTAATACTGGACATCTAAGAAATCGCTCATACAGTAAGGAGGGATCTATCCCGATTCTTTCTACCTTAGGAAAAGTAGTAGTCTTCCATGCGGCCTTCCTCTTCCAAAGAAACCGTCTCTTCGAATTCCTCGTCGAGTTATAAAACTTTGAGCATAGACGCCCAAGGCGGCAATTACTGGACTTTAGGTTGGACGTCTTGTAGCTGTTCATACTTACGTTCATTTTCCAATGTTTTAAATGCTATAACTGATTTGTCTCAGGTACATTTAGTTGTTACTATCAGCTGAAACCCACAAATTGTGTAGACAATATCCACGTAACTTAGTGAAGTAATAATTATTGTGCTAACCATAGAAAATTCTGGTGTCCAAAATCACCTTCATCAAATATTGGTCTAGACCCTACTATTCATCTTCTCGGTCTGAGCATAGTTACATAATACTAGGATATATTATATAGTAGGATTTGAGTAGTCTGGAAGGCTATAACACTTAGTCATCCTTCAATGATATTCTCCTGCTCTTGTGATGAAGTCATTACTTGATTCATGGGACAATTATCATAATCACTCGTGAATGCAGTTCAGGACCTCCCCAGCCCTTGATCTGCGAAGAACTGTGTGACCACTAGAAATTTACACTGAAAACATGCCCTGCTTTCAGTTACACCAATATGATCATGTCATATACACATGCCTGTGTAGATGGATGTATTCATTCTGAAACATGCCATTGGGCTTTGCAGTATAATTTAATTCAATCCCATTAAGAGATAATTTAAAGCTTATTTCATAACATCTGAAACAGCCTCTGTCAAATGTCTGTCATGGACTGAACCTCACTCAGATTCATAACATTTATTCAGCCCACTACATGCACCAAGTGAGTAACCTGAAAGGAATTGATCAATGAAAAATGATTACCGTACAGTGTGATGGAATTCAGCCTAATTTTATCTCCTCCTATGTATTTCATACCATGTATGCAGGCAGTACCGCATAATATGATAAGTGCTAGTTTACCTTCTCTAATTTTCCTTGAAGAAAGTAGGAAGTACATGATCATTTAATATCTAATTGCATCCCATAATGATGACGTATTGTTTCGGGATGTAATTTTAAGTTACATTTGATCAAGTCTATAAAAAGCCGTTGTCACTGGACTGCAAGTAGTTGCAGAGGAATTTGCTGTCAAAGTGAGCCATATCATGACCATGGTGCTACTGGTATATTGGATGCATTGTGATATAATGTGTCTATTCTTCTCTCTAGTCACACCGTCTGTACTAACTACCGAGGTCATTTTGAAGTATAAAAGCTCCTTACTGAATTATAATTTGAAAGTGAGTAATATATGTATTTTATTTATGACTTACGTACATTGAATTGATCTTACAGACTGTCTTCATTGTCTCCATTGGTTAGTATATTCTGAACAATGTTCTCCCCACGCCAAATGTTCAATGATGTCGAAAATAAAGTTGTTCAGTATTCAGTATAAATGTCAAAACCACTGGATGTGGAATAGTGCCCTGCTACGACTAGGAACAATGTTACTGCTTCCAGTTAGCTAGTTAGTTAGTTAGTTAGTTAGATTGATTACCTTCAATCTATCTAAATAATTTACTATAGCTGTGTGTAGTTGGCACAATTAAGTAATTTGATATTTCACAGCAATAAGTTCCCCGAATTGGTCTTACATCTCATGATAACATCCCTTTGCTTCAGATCACAATAACAATATCTTACCATATTTCTGCTTTAAAGTTAGCTAATAATATCATCTGATATAATATTCTCTGCAAAGTCTGCAATGCACCATAGTATATAGGGATATCAAAATGGACAGCCACAATGATGTCCATTTGTAACATACGTACATTCAATTGAAATTACTTGTGTTTCCTGCCCCCTTACAGTTTGGACAGCTTAACTATGCCATCCTTCATCATGTTGGGATTCCTCATCGTTGCCTTTGCTGCAACAGCCACTATGTGTACTAAGGTGTATGCGATAGATCTTTGGAAATTCGATGTGGGAAATGCAGTCGTAGGCACCTATACTGTTCCAAGTTCTTCTCGCACGAATATAAATCTGCAGGATGGCACTGGGCGCGTTGTTCTTCACGTTGACTACCGCAGAGATTGGACTTACCAAGGCAAGAGATGGCAAAACACTATTCTTGTCATCACCGGTAACGCGGATGGAACCTGGGATTGGGGGAATGCAAAGACAATTAAAAATAAGAACTACGTAACTGGAACTGACATAACTTTTAAAATTGTAGCAAAAGATAATGACTTTGAAATCATAGTTAACCATGAGTCAATTACATCCATTGGTTACGTTGTTCCTGTGAACACTATGTCAAGAGCGTATATGGAGACCGAAGCTGCCGATTGCGAGCTCAAATCACTTGGAGTCGAGATATAAGCAAATGAATTTCCAGATAATCAACTCTATTTCAGAATTAACAATAATGGTCATTATTTTTTATCAAACATTTATCTTAAGGTTCCCTTTAGCTGGTGGGAATTATTGAACTCTATTACTCACTTATATCGAACTCATTCATATCTTATTATACTCTGCTAATTGAATTTGCTTTAAAAATGACAAAATGCATGCTTTATCAAAAACGGAGCTTCTTAATATTAGGACAAGATTGAAAACACAAACGCCACCACACTCGACTAACTCGAAGACGGATAATATGGCCCTTAGATACTCTATACGTAGTATAGAGTATAGAGTGTCTATGCATGGTCCATGTACACAATACTCTAGTATTCGAACTTCGTTATACTTCGATCCGGCCCACGTGCGAGTCCATGGAACACATGATTATTGGAAAATGGCGACCGTTAGACTTGTAGAGGAACTAGAGGATGTGAATGTCTATGTTTTCCTCCATCATAAAAGAAGAAGAGAGAATCGATGCAGTATCATGCACACGTAGGAAACGGCACTCACTGAAACGACGTCTAAGTTCCTAAGTTCTTATAATCCGCGCGCAACACATTTTTCCCCGCCATGAGGCGCTGGTCTTTTTCGAGCTGCTTGTTTGCGTTTGTAGACAGAACATTGAAGAGCATTTTGTTGGAACTGTACATTTGATGATTTCGGAGACCCTTTTCTCTTTGCCGTCATAGTCAACACCACAGGATGGGTCTGGTTCGGGCTGTCTATACAGATGGTAGCGTGACTAAATTGGACGTCGACATTGGCTGGTAAGTAGATCCACGGAACATCTTCTTCGATGTGAGCTGCTCGTTGCACATTGATAATATTGTACTTGCATCCTGGTTGACAAGTAGAATAGAGTAAAAACTGTGCATGCATAAGCCATGTAGCTTTAAGATGTAAGATCTCATGTCTATAGTCATTTCGTTGCCATGTATTTAACGTGGATTGCCGTTTTGCTGGGTCTGGCACCACGACCCTACTATCCATAGTGTATGCCAGTATTATACATACTAATAGGAAATCTACTACTTCCGACTAACATGTGTATTCCGGTCTATTATCTATGCTCATCAAGATGTTATACATGGAACACATGCAAGCACACACACACACATACACACACACACACACACACACACACACACACACACACACACACACACACACACACACACACACACATACTATACAATTGACTTGGACGAAGTTACTCGTTTGGCGCCCATTTTAATCACATAATCAGTATGTTCGTTTGTGGAAGTGAAGTGATTGAGTATGACAGGAAATCACCCATTCCTTAGTACCCACACTCTTCACTCATTGTGTTTGATGTGTGATTTGAGAGTACTCGAATGACACACAAAAAGACTCTAAATATTGCACACCACGTCTATGAGGTGCATGGCCTAACAATGTGGGAGTGCATGGCTCCCAGTTGTACCAATGTAATTACTTCCAATGATTAATCAATTATTCATTTGATAACTGTGAAGGGGTAATTGAATAGAAAATCATGTGTATGTACCCATCAACATATCTCCCATTCCACTATTATCCCTATGTCCTAGTATGTAGTGTAATTAAGGTTTAGTGTAAACGCAGGAGGTAATAATAAAAGAACACCCCTCCCCCACCTTATAACCCACAACCTTATATCAATGGATTGTACTTTGAGAGTACATGAGAAACATTTGAAGAAAGGACTCTAAATATTGTACATCAAACCTATTAGGTTCAAGGGCTTATGAGTGGGAGTGGCTTTGGTTTCGCCAACTTTACTTCTGGTGATTAATCAATTAATCCTTCAATTGTTATGAACTGATTATCAGATTAAGAACACAATGTCATACTATTCCTTGAACTTGTTCTCACGTACACAGCCAATATGTCCCACTTCACTACTATCCCAGTGTCCTAGTGCACCTGTGTAGTGTATAATAGTATGATTATAGTAATTGAGTATAACAGGAAACCACCCACACCTCATTACCAATACTTTTCACTTAATACGTTTGATGTGTGATTTGAAAGTACTTGAATAATGCCTGAATATTGCATGGAAAAGACTCTAAATATTGCACACCAAAGTGCATGGCCTAATAATTTGGAAGTGGCTTTTAGTTGCACCAACATAATTACTTCCAATGATTAATGTATTATACATTTGATTCTAATAATTAATTCAAAAACATGTGTAGGCACACATCAACATATCTCCCATCAGACTACTATCCCAGTCCTAGTGTGTAGTGTATATAATATTATAATTGAACTCACATTGTGCATTTGTGGTGTGTGTTCCAGCTAGGATGAATCCAATAGTGAGGATGACTGGTGTGAGTAAATTCTCCATTGTCATCTTGTGTCAGTAGTTGAAGTAACTGCAGTGACCTCCAATGCAGGTTGATATCTTGACAATGTCCACTTGTTGTCTTTCTCCCTTTGAGCTGTTTGTGTTGTTGTAGGTGATCACTTCTCTTCTTTTATAGCCCAATCCCTGCAGACGTGTGTGGATGTGTGGTCCATATTTGGATGAACTTTCAATATAATATTATGGTTGCTTTCCCTTTTATGGTCATCTGTATGATGATATTAATTTGAGCTATACTTAGACCTCATAGGATTACATCATAACTGGTACTGGTAACAATACCCTTCTTTACTACTAATCACAATATTTACAATACAATCTATCATAGACTTATTATAAGGTCACGCAGGTCCAATCATTTCCAAGTTGTGAAAATGGAATCTTAGAATAAGACGGATAAATTTTATTTTATTATTCATTTTACACATTTTATTAATGTCGTTGTGTTGAACTATAGATGATGTATACCTCTGTATCGTCTGTGTTTGAACACTGTTCTGATGTGCTTGACTGAGATGGTGCAGGCTAAGTTGGCTAAAACATCCTTTTGTCTTCCTGACCAATACATACTGTACTGCTACACCCCTGATTTGCGTATATGTATGGTAGTGTCATTTTCATGCCAGCTTTCCAGACCTTTAATCTGCTAGGGGAAGATAATTTAGGGAATAGCTTGCCAGACTGAGACGATTCCTCTCAACACAACTCTATGGTATCATTCACGATAGTGGTTGTGTCAACGATGAGGTTTCTGCAACTATAATTTTAGTGGTCTAGGAATATGGTTCTTGGAGCATGTGTTTGGATGAAAATTCCAGATTTAATCATTAAACAGTTACAGTAAGAAATATTATCCCATCATAGTTCAATAAACTTAATAGAAGTACAGCATGCATGCACGGCTTATAAGTACAACACTGAACAGCTTATTCTGTAAGAATGTAGTATATACCTCCAATTTGTGACAAACAATTCAATTACAACAAGAATCAACTCACAGTACAGAAATCTGTTAGTCTAATAAATCATCGGCTGCAGCAGTTCAAAGTTTATTGAACTTAATATCCCCTTTTGTGTTTCAAATGAATAAACATGATTTGTAGCTTTTAATTTTGTGGCTTCCTAAACCTGTTGACCTCTATAGCTATATGCTGATCCTTATTATTATAATGGAATAGTGCATAATATACTACATCTTATTTAAAGGTGTTAGTAGATGTTATGGCTCAATGTGATTGAAGTGGATATAAGGTTGCTATGCCTTAATGTAATCTCATCAAAGAACATTATTGCATAGACTGAACTATATTGAAAACACTGTCATTCCTCTAAAATGCTGTGTATTGTTATTAAGAGTAGACATTCCAATTTTGGTCTGTCAATGTGATTGAAATAACAAGAGAACTTGTTATGTGATCATGTCATCTCACTGGAGCCATCTTTGACCATTTATGGTAATGAGGGACCTTTGTTGAAAACACCAACTGTCAATAAACATGTTCCTGTGTAAACATTGTTCACCTGTTTACATTGTTTGTTTTTCATTTTCCGGTTACTGATGTACTGATCAGGTGCACACTATTTGTCGCATGTTGTCATTATTTTTAATGTTGTTGTTGATGTTTTGTGAATATTGATTACACAGTGGTAATGTAACAAGTCCAAAATTAAGTTCACTTTGTCATGTGACAGTCACATGACCAATATTATGTTATACAGGAAGTGTTGCCATACAGTACATGACCATAGGTTGATGGTATCATGTGACAGTCACATGACTGACGTATATGTATTACTGAAAATATCCTGTTCCTGTCAACAGTACTTCTGTGTATGTGTATAATGTTCATTCTGTGTACATGTGATCTGTGGATTAGTATGACTACATGCACCTGTGTATGTGAAGATTGGCATTGATGTGCACATACACTACACATCACATGCGTGCATATGATGCACACATGAATGTATGTACCACACACAAACCAACACACACACACACACACGCACACACACACACACACACACACACACACACACACACACACACACACACGCACACACACACACACACACACACACACACACACACACACACACACACGCACACACACACACACACACACACACACACACACGCACACATGTGTGTGTGCATGCGTTATTGTGAGTGTGGGTTCGCTATTATGAGTGTGTGAGTGGCTGGCAGACACACACATTTGCCTGTATATTTAGATGTACTATTTGGAAACTGGGGAGGCTATGGTGACCAGATTTTATATTTCCCTCACTCTATTTGGTCACCATGAGGTCTGTGTTCATGGTTATGTTCTCTCCAGACGGATGTGTATACATATTCCTCAATTATATACTAATTCGAGTCATTTGGACTGGACAGGATATATACTTCCCCACCAGTTGTATTCATATTCATATCCCTCCCTATACTCACATGCAAATGCGAAGTTATGAAGGGTACACACATCATTAATGTAGGAGAATTACACACTTAACATTTGGTATACTGATACATGTTAATTGTATAATAAGTTCTCGTTGCTTATAACATTACTCCATCCACACTATGTATCATTTAATGTTTTATTGTAATTCTTCACACTGGGATTGTTGCTCTTGTGTTAGTCACGAGGTTGTAGCTTCATTTCAGTGAACTTCATGGCATTCTGTTTTCCATGAGCTAAAGCATGCCAGTGAATTGAACCCAAGCTTGTCCCATAGCGATATTGTCCATTAAGGTCAGAATGGTAGCAGCTCTTGTACCACCACCCTCCTCTTGATGAACTACTAGCACAGTTACTACTACTCTGATCATTGTCTCTATCTTTAGTGGTAAACTTCATACCATTATGATAGGTTAGCTGGTCACGGACAGCACTGGTCCAGTTGTGGTATCCCACATCTAATATGTAGTTAGTACTAGGACCATTGACGTTGAAGAAATCATAGTGAGCATGTCTGTAGCTCCCAAAGAAATCGGCTAAATCGACTCTTAGTTCTGTTCTCGGTGCTGCTGAGGTCAAGCAGTGTATATGGTCCAGTCCAAGCCAGAATTCTCTCTTGAGGTTCCCAAATCCAGTGACATAGTCTGCCCAGTTCCTGTAGAAATCCTCAGATCCGTCTCTTCTTCTCTGAAAGACAGTCCACCCTCCATTCTTCATATCGCAGAAGACATTAAATGGTTTTCCACATCCAGGGTCAATAGTGTAGACTCCATTTTGTCTACAACCTCTTTGATAGGCCTCTCTACACTGTTTAACAGGTGTTGATGGACCTGTGTGAGTACATCCAGCACTTATGTAGGATAGAGTAGTCATTATATGTGAGGTCCCACTTTCATGTGTGTATGTAGTTGTATAGTGAGTGAGGTTCTACATACAATTGTGTAATAATCAAGACTGTATGTATACTGTATATTCTACTCACATTGTCCATATGCTGTAGTAGCTAGTAGAAGTATGGCAATAGTTGTTGATCCGCAACTAAAGTTGATCATGTTCTTGTTCCTGAGCTGTAACGTTCTCTGTAGTCCGTGTTCTCTTTCTCCTTGATCTCTCTTATTTGTTTCTGTGTGTTGATTTGTGTTCTTTTATAGCATTGGTTAGTGGGTGTGTACATATGGGAGTTGCATTACCATGACAATATGTTGGTTGCCTTAGTAACACACCTGATGTCACTCTCTGTCCTGAGTAAAAAACAAGTGGTGTGTGTTGTGTTCTCAGAAAGACTTAGTGAATTTTCTTGTGTTCTTGAGTTTCCAATGATAGGTTTAAGGATCTATAAACAATTTTCTTCAAAGAATGTATTCCTATCAATGAGGTGTCATATTTCAATGTACTGATTTATTGAATAAGCCAAACATTTCCATAAGCAATTTGCCCGGTAGTTGGTGTACTTCACTGCTTGACTTATGCACTGTGGTGAACTCATCAGTGTTGTCCGTCTGTCATACTATATAAACCTCACAATCAGTACATGATGTTTCTATATAAAACACAACCTCTGTGCAGTCATACATACACAAACTTACTAGCACTATGCAGTGTTCATGATCACTACATTTGTGCAGTTGTTGATATGATATGAACAGTGTTCATACAGGTATCAATGCTCAATTAGGTAGCACATGTGGTGTGTGAGGTATGTGCTCTAGAGAACTCTTGTTTGTTTAATGATGAACTGAACTAGCTGTATTAAGTTACAATTTATAATATATACTAACTCAGACTCAGTCTGACAGGCTTGCGAAAGGCCTGTATCTGTGCACGTATGGCAGTTTCGAATTTGCCACACATTATGTCATTCAACATGTGAGCTTAGATGATGTCATTGGTAACACTTAGTCGTGCAGTGATACTGATCACTTGAATTATCATGGAGTGGAGTGTATTGGTACTCTGTACATGGAGATGACCCAGAAAAGATGGTGGCTCTACACCTGAAATGCATTAATTTGTGTCAAATTTCACATATAAAACTCAATCAACATATTTGAGCATTTTGTAGTTTGCGATTGTGATGATCGGTAGTTGTGATGGACAGTAAAAATACAAAGGAAAAACATTGTTTTTGTGTCAAACTGGTGAATGGGCAGGTGGGACTTGCGTTGTCATGACAGGATGGAGGTCGCCATGGTATTACACCAGATGTCACATTTTTTTCTGACTGTATAAAACTTATGTTGTGTTTTCCGAAAGTGAATTTTCATGTACTCTGTGTATCCAGTGATGGGTTTAAGGCTCTATAAACTATTTTCTTCAAAGAATGTATTCCTATCAATGAGGTATCATGTTTCAATGTGCTGGTTTTGAAATAAGGTCAACATTTCTATAAGCAATTTGCTTTGTATTCAGTGTACCTCACTGCCCCATACCATAGATACTGTATACCCTCTATGCCCATACTTATGCATAGCTCTATTGTAGTAGACTGAGTGTTTCCATGGTAACACGGTAGGACTTCAGTCTCACTAGTGTCTAGCATTGAGTTTCATTTCAGCAAAATTCAGTGAATGGTCACTTCCAAAGAACTGTCTCTCCTGGGTGTTCTGTCTTGATGGTAGATACCATTCAGTTGTAAACACATGTAGTTGTTGTACCACCATCCTCCCCCTAATAGGCTTGTGCACAGTTCTGACTACTATACAAGTCATTGTCTCTGTCATGTGGAGAGAATGCCATTCCTTTAATTAAGGTTACCTCCACCACTGCCACACAGTATAGTTGTTTATACATGTGCTGTAACAGAGTAACAATTATTACAGAAAACACTGCCTCATACCCTCAATGAGGCCATGGCACTACTTTGAACCAGTTAGTAACTAGTTTCAGACACACGAGGTCTGTGAGAGTGGGTTTGTATGAACCCCATGACCAGCCCCCAGTTACAAACCTTTTACTTATTATACTCAATCACATGTTCAGATTCACTATTGGGCTGGTATGTGGAAGCGTAGAGTATCTATGGTGCAACACATATCATCAAACACGTACCATACATTCAATTCCAGTTGTGTTCTCAGTAAGTGAATTTTATTGTATTATTTTGTCTCCAGTAATTATTTGTAGGTCGAAGGTTCAATAAGCAATTTTCTCCATGGGAATCCTAATCAAGGCATCGGAGTGTTATTTCAATTTACTAAATAAGTACATATATGGAATAAGAACTCAATCTTGTGGCGTTATACTGTATGATATCAACAGATGCTATAATACTGGTTATGACATGGTCAGTCGGTGTGAAACATAAAATCAATGAACACCTGTGTACCTTTCACACTGTAATTGTACATGTGCACATACAGTATATGTGTAAGTGCATACATTGTACATGTGTACATACAGTACATGTGCATGTACATACTTGTCTACATTGACATCAACCCACACAAATTGAAATGTAACAGTTGTTTCTGTTCATAACACAGAGTAGAAGTGAACAACAGTGTTTTTCAAAGAGCATACATAGGTGCTAAATATCTTTCTTGGATATCCCGTGTGCTGATGAAGTAAGAATGTAGTGTACACCTCCAATTTGTGACATACAATTCAATTATGTATACAACAAGAATCAATTCACAGTAAAGGAAATCTGTTAGTTTAATAAATCATCGGCTGCAGCAGTTCAAAGTTCATTGAACGTAATATTCCATTCTGTGTTTCAAATGAATAAACATGTTTGAATCTTTTTATTTTTGTATTGTAGCTTAATGAACCTGTTGACCCTATAGCTATATGCTGATCCTTATTATAATGGAATAGTGCATAACATACTACATCTTATTTAAAGGTATTTGTAGATGTTATGGCTCAATGTGATTGAAGTGAATATAAGGTTGCTATGCCTCAATGTAATCCCTTTGAAAAACTTATTGAATGGACTGAACTATTGTATTGAAATGCTGGGTATTGTTTAGACATTCCAAGAGTAGACATTCCAATTTTGGTTGGTCACTGTAATTGAAATAACAAGAGAACTTGTTTCGTGATCATGTCATATGACTGGAACCATCTTTGGTCATTTATGGTAATGGGGGACCTTACATGTAGTAATACATAGTAATAGCAATACATGTAGTGAACTAATTTGGTTTACTAAACACTGGTAATCTAGTGGTTGCCTATATTAGCATATACAGTGGTGTGGAATCATCATAATGGGCAAATATTATGTATACTGTACATAATGGGACAGACTAGACTGTATATCATATTGGATGAGACAGTGAGATTATGAGCATTGAATGTTACTATTTTTTGACTAGCACAACAACCAATGGTCATGAACATGGGAGGACATGACATGTTAATAAACTGTACAGTGTACACTGTGTTGTACATGATGTCTGTACATGCTGTACAGTGTACACTGTGTTGTACATGAGATTTGTCCATACTGTACAGTGTGGACTGTGTTGTACATGAGATCTGTACATACTGTACAGTGTGTACTGTGTTGTACATGGATCTGTACATGCTGTACAGTGTGTACTGTGTTGTATATGAGATTTGTACATACTGTACAGTGTGTACTGTGTTGTACATGACATATGTACATATGTACAGCGTGCACTGTGTTGTACATGAGATCTGTACATACTGCACAGTGTGTACTGTGTTGTACATGAGATCTGTACATACTGTACCATGTGTACTGTATTGTACACGACATCTGTATATGATGTACAGTGTATACTGTGCTGTACATGAGAACTGTACATACTGTACACTGTGTACTGTGTTGTACATGAGATTTGTACATACTGTACAGTTTGTACTTTATTGTACATGACATCTTAAGTGTGTACTGTTTTGTACATAAGATCTTTACATACTGCACGATACATACTATGTTGTACATGAGATCTGTCCATGAGATCTGGGCATGCAGTACATGTCATCTACACTTGATCATATTCTTACATCTGGTGTGCCAATACATGCATACTCAAATGAATGTATTGTGGGTATGATATGTATGCCATTTGTTCGTGCATAACCTGTATTGTATTTGCATTTATGTACGTATGTTCTGTATATGTGTATGTGTTTGAGATTTTTATTGTGTAAAATTGTTGAAAAGTTAAATTTTGTTCGAGGACAGTTATACATTGTCAAATTTGGTTTTATTTGCGTTTAAGTCAGAATAATATGTACATTAATTTTGTACTTTTATGATATTTGACCACCATCACTCAGTAACTATTTAAATTAATTCATTTACTTATATGATCACATTGGATTCACAATAATATTCATTACAATATTATAATATGCTTGACTACCTTCTAACATGGTAACATGATATCATTGTGTATTGAAAGGTACATACACCATACTTGTGGTGTATGTAACTCATTTATTGTAATTTTTGTTTAAGATCCTTTTTTGTATGTAAATCTCAAGAAGCTCCAGGTAGAGTTCTTCAATCCCTTTGTCAGCACACAGACGCACTTCAATGTCCCCCTCCACTTCCTGGGGTAGAGTACGACAGAACCAGGGCATTCCAGGTTGTGCACAGCAGTTGTTACCAGTACCACAACCTTCTCCGTCCCACAGAGGGTTATGTGTACATGTATATGTGCCTCATGTGTACATGTACCTCAGGTTGGTGGTATTGTGTGTACATGTACCTCAGGTTGATGGTATTGTGTGTACATGTACCTCAGGTTGGTAGTATTGTGTGTACATGTACCTCAGGTTGGTGGTATTGTGTGTACATGTACCTCAGGTTGGTGGTATTGTGTGTACATGTACCTCAGGTTGGTGGTATTGTGTGTACATGTACCTCAGGTTGGTGGTATTGTGTGTACATGTACCTCAGGTTGGTGGTATTGTGTGTACATGTACATCAGTTTGGTAGTATTGTATGTAATGTACCTCAGGTTGGTAGTAATGTGTGTACACGTACCTCAGGCTGGTGGTATTGTGTGTACATATATTTGTTCGTATTAGTCTGTTTGGGTTTCACCCTCGGTATCAATTAGGCAAAGATGTCTGTATATCCGCTACAGCTTCTCGAGAGGTACTTTAGCTATTACATGTACCTCAGGTTGGTAGTATTGTGTGAACGTGTACCATTGGTTGGTGGTATTGTGTGTACATGTATTTGTCTGTTCCATATTCTCTAAAGACCCTTTGCCTGTAAACAGAGTTTATGATCACTTGCCTGTATGCAGATACTAAGACTATTGTACATCTACTATAATATAAGTATATAATATGACAATGATTGAGCAATCATAGGATTTTTGGTAAGGGAGAAGGGGTCATGTATTAGCCATAACGACCTTCTCAGAAATGTTGACCTACAATGATTTGAAATGTTTTCATTACCAACAATACAATGTTTATATACGGCACTGCTGCAGATACCACAAAAGTATCTTTATTGTTCACTTCACTCGCTTCCATAGATTTGTTCATCTGGTAGAGAAATTTATATGCAGAATGTCCCATGCAAATGGATGCAATCATTTCAATTTGAAATGCTACATTTTGATTGGTGCTTACCAGCATCCTTTAAAACATATGACGTTCAACCTTCATGCAATCTTCTAATATGTCAGTCATTCACCACCTATACTACATATATTATTATTACCTCTGCATTGTATGCCTGCTGAGAATTCCTGCTAACATATGAATTTGTGTTATGTATTATTCAATGCTTGAAAATATTGCAGGATGAGTGATATTCAATAATACTATGCATTGTATGTGATATGGATGCAGTTGAATTAATCTCACAGTGTCATGCTAAATGAGAGTGTGACTGATATTGAATGGTTTGATGTGACATGGATCATTGAGGCAAAGTTACTAGAGTCCTACAGTGCTGTGATAGAGAACAATGTGTTGTGTATGTATGCAGGGATATTAGTGAGTGTGGCCACAGACTATTGTGCTTGAATGAGCTCATTACTGAAGGTAAATCTCTAGGAGCTCTAGGTACAGGTCCTCATCATTGGTGCCTTGAGTAGCACACAGACGTACTTCAATGTCCCCCTCCACTTCCTGTGGTAGAGTACGACAGAACCAGGGCATTCCAGGTTGTGCACAGCAGTTGTTACCAGTACCACAACCCTCTCCATCCCACAGAGGGTCATCATCATAAATCTGGCTGTTATCAAATGTTCCAGTATTCCCTGATTCACAATAGTAGTGATCACCAACAAATGAAGGAGGAGCTCGACCTGGGTACTTGGCACATGGACAGTTATCTATACCATTGTAGTTATGATCATCAGAGAGTCCCACAGCATAGGTCCATATGTGCTTTCTAGGAGATCCGTATGTTATGGACATACCATCAACGTAGTAGGAGTTGATGTCTTTAGGTCCACGGTAGCCATCTGGGCTTCCTCTTTGGTACCCGATAGCTTGTCCACACACCTTGTTGTACTTCATTCTGTGAGCAGGGAAGGTAACTGATGAACAGCTAGCACCACCACTTGTAGACCTAGCACAGAGGTTCTTTGGAGATGTTATCTGCCTCATGCCAGAAGGACAAGTAGCTCCATCTTCAGTCATGTTGATGTATGCGATTCTTGTCCAGCCTTTAGAGCCACAGTGCCAACTGTCCATGTTACAATAAAGTGGTCTAATAGTTGTAATCTGTCCTTCTTCGGTTGTCAACCAGTAGGACTGTAAAGGGGCTTTTGGGTTACACTGGTGTATCTGGTAGCAGGAACTAGCAGGAGAGTCCTTGGTCACACCCAGTGTACAGGGAGCGTTAATTTGTTCAACTTCTTCTCTGGTTTTATTCTTAATTTCCCTGTCAATGGTCTGTTGAAGCTTCTCTCGTATTGAGTGTTTGATCTGTTGAGCGTGAGTGAGTGTTAGGGACAATGTTCCTGGTGGACCTGGTGGTCCAGGTATTCCAAGTACTCCAGGTATGCCATTGGTCCCAGTACAAACAGAAGGTCCTTGTGGAAGTTGACACTGTGTGTCATTGTTGGTTTGTTGCTCTGTGTCTCTCGGATGGGATTTAGCAAGGATGCACCAACAGAAGTTGATCAGGCACAGGAGAAACAATCCTCTGGCAAACATTTGTTCAGAGTTCTTAGTGCAACCAACTCGTTGAGCTTAACTAGCTATTTGCCCTAGCTGCACTGGTTTATATAGCAGGTCTGGTGAGAAGAGTTGATGACATTACATTACATACCAATCATGCATAGCAGTATGACATGACAGTCTTGTATGTACACACCAGACACACTGACTCCACTTCTAGTGAATGATGTATTGTAGAAGTGGTTTGTGAAGCTAGAGGAATATAATTTTCTTTGTCCTATCTCACACTTGGTATGTTTCAGTTTACAATAATAAACATTGTACTTGGTTTCGAAGTGATTGTAATTGATTTAGTGATAACTGTAGTAGAAGTAAACCGACCAATGTGTTAGGAGCTATTAATGATTTGTTCTGTGAATATTTGCAAAGAGAAAAGTATTGTATATTATGATTTTGTTGACAAACATGGCATTGAACTATATAGACTATCATTGCATGCATGTACATGTACCTCAGGTTGGTAGCATTGTGAGTACATGTACCTGCAAGTTGGTGGTGTTGGTGGTATTGTGTGCACATGTACCTCAGGTTGGTGGTATTGTGTGTACATGTACCTCAGGTTGGTAGTATTGTGTGTACATGTACCTCAGGTTGGTGGTATTGTGTGTACATTTGTACATGGGATGGGATGTTTGTAGCCCATTGCCATATCCTATGTATATATGGGTACCTATGTGTATCTATGTGTATCTGCGTGTATCTATGTGTATCTATCTATCTATCTATCTATCTATATATACATATATATATATATATATATATATATATATATATATATATATAGACATATGCGTGTGTGTGTGTGTGTGGGTGTGTGTGTGTGTGTGGGTGTGTGGGTGCATGCATGCATGTATACCTATACATAACTGTATCTGTTACTGTATACTGTAATTCAACCTGTTAAATTATCTGATCTCCTTGTTAGAGACTCATTCTAGCTTTGTACACAAGCCAAGAGTTGTTAATTAGACTTCTACGGAGGCCATTCCTCATTAATTGGAGGAGCCATAATACGTACCAATCTACTCCTTTCAAACCATCCAGTCCACTACGATACAGACCATTAAGGTTGGGTTAAGTACAATCCTTGTACCTCCATGCTCTGTGATGATAGGTACTACTAGCTCAGTTCCCACTAGCCTGATCATTGTCTCTATCTTTAGTGCTAAACTGTATGCCATTATGGTGGGTTAGTGAATCTCCAGCAGTTCTCTTATAACCTGCTATGTCTAGTCTTCAGAGGTGTCGGAAACATTCCCAAAGTGGGGAGATCACACTATGGTCATTGTATGAATTATCATGTATGTACATTACTGTAGTATGATCATTGTACATGTATGAGTTACTATCATGTATACAGCACTGCATGTAGTGGTGTTGTGTGTGGAAACAGTATTGTTATAAGGTGCACAATTTCACCAGCATGGCCTCTCCAGGGTCCAAGTGACGCATATCAGCACAGCTAAACATGCGTGTACACCCTCTGAAGGTGATACATACCACATAGTGACTAGGGATGGGATGTTTGTACCCTGTTACCATGGCCTATGCATATGTGTATATGTGTATATGTGTACCTATGTGTATCTATATATGTGTACATCTATACATATCTGCACTAATGTATCTGTTATGTATACTGGAATTTAACCTGCTAGATTATCCAATCTCCTTGTTGGTGAGACTCAGGCTAACTTTGTACACAAGCCAAGAGTTGTTAATTAGCCTTCTACTGAGGCCATGCATCGTTAATTGGTGGAACCATAATGTGTTGTTGTCTGTTCCATTAGTATAATTGGATTGTGTATGTCATCCGATCACTTTGTGTGAGTCCAGTCCTGAAACATTACTAGTACTGTACTCTGACCTGTTATGATCCTGAAGTTTCAATATGTGTATATGTTCATTGTACATGTAATACAGTATGAGTCACTGTATGTACATCACTGCATGTTCATTGTACATGTATGAGTCACTGTACTGTAATGACTTTGTATGTACTTTATGTACTGCATGTAGTGGTGTTATGTGTCGTTAGGCTGCATTGTGCCACTAGCATGGCCTCCCATGGTCCAAGTGACACATATCAGCACAGCTAAGCATGCATGTACACACTCTGAATGTGGTACTACCTCATAGTGCCGAGGGATGGGATGTTTGTACCTCATTACCACTGGCCTATACATATGTGTATACCAGTCCTACACATATCAGTACTTACGCATTATTGTAGAGGCTCACATCTACGACAAAGAATTTAAAACAGGAATATTTTGAACAGGACATGTAGGAATCTTGAATTATAATCCTTAGAAAACATTTGATGACAATGTAGGTAACTTTGATTATCTGATCTCCTTGTTAGAGACTCGGTTTAACATTGTACACAAGCCAATAGTTGTTATTTAGCCTTCTGCATGCTGAGGCCATACATTGTATATTGGGGGAGCCATAAAATTTTCTTGTCTGTTCCATTAGTATCATGTGATTGTGTATGTCATCTGATCTCCTTGTTAGTGAGACTCAGTCTACCTTTGTACACAGGCCAAGAGTTGGTAATTAGCCTTCTACTGAGGCCATCCATCGTTGATTGGGGGAGCCATAATATGTTCTTGTCTGTTCCATTAGTATCATTGGATTGTGTATGTCATCTGATCTCCTTGTGTGAGTCCAGTCCTGAAACATTACTAGTACTGTACTCTGACCTGTTATGATCCTAAAGTTTCAATATGTGTATGTACATTACTGTGTGTCCATTGTACATGTATGAGCTGCTGTACTGAAATGTGTGTACTTTGTGTACTGCATGCATGTACGTAGTGGTGTTTTGGGTCATTATGCTGTATTGTGTGGAGAACAGTATTGTTATAATTGTGTAACCACCATGGCCTCCCCAGGGTCCAAGTGACACATATCAGCACAGCTAAGCATGCATGTACACCCTCTGAAGGTGGTGCATACCTCATAGCAACCAGGGATGGGATGCATGTCAAATCTGCTAACTCAGATACTAACATTTAATATGCATATGCATAAACATATGCATTGTATTATTATTTGTATGCAATTTGTATGTATACGGACGTGCATACATTTGTACATACGTACGTAATCTCTGTGGTACGTTTGATCACGTGTATATTCTATACATAGTGTATGTTTTTGAGATTTCTTGTCATGTAAACTTGTTTGTATTAGTTTGAGGATAATTTTACAATGTTAATTATGATACTGTTTGATGTTGTGAAGATGTATGTATACTCTTGTGATATTTAATGTAAACACTCAATGACTGTCTCAGTTATTCTGCATAATAAATTTAATCATTCAGAAAAAGATGTAGGGAATATTTCAAATGCATTTTGTAATATATGGATATGTTAATAGGTCTGTGTAGTGGAATGCGTGTTTCCATGTTAACACTGTAGGCCTAGGACTGTATTCCGACTAGTCTCTAGCTCTGAGTTCCATTTCAGCAAACTTCAGTGAGCGATAAGGAGTAGTGAATGTGTACCAGTAGACTGCCTCATATTTTCTTGGTGTTGTGTCATGATGGTAGATGCCGTTCAGTTGTGAGGGCATGCAGGAGTTGTACCACCATCCTCCCTTCCATTCTTGTGCACAGTTACCACTCCGCAAGTCATTGTCTCTGTCATGTGTGGAGAATGCCAATCCATTAATGCTGTGGCCACCATCAATACTGTCCTCAGCAGTTCCGCTGTAGCCTGCAACCTGTAGCCTGTACTTACTAGCAGCATTCCCGACCATAAAGAAGTTGTAGAAGGCATATTTCTTATCTCCTCGGAAATCAGCCATGTCAATTCTCATTTCAGTTCTGGCAGTTCTTGTAGTGAGACAGTGGATCTTCTCCAGACCCAGCCACTGCTCACCCCAGACTGAACCAAAGCCCGAAACATAGTCTGCCCAACCTCTAGTGAAATTCTCAGATCCATCCATTCTTCTCTGGAAGACAGTGTATTGGTTGTTGCAATAAACTTGGAATGGTTTCTGGTTTGGACAGTGTGGGTCAATAGTGTAGTGTCCATCTTGAGTACATCCTCTCTGATAGACCTCCTTACAGTCACGAGGTATGGGGTTTCCAGGGTTACCTGTGTGTGTAATAGATGAAATCTCTAGCATATTATGGTATTCATAATATTAAAATTTTGCATGTTTGTATGTACTCTTCAACTGCAAATACATGCAGTGGTGTTAGAATATAACATATAAACTTTGTTAGGTGGTGGGTTTGGTACGTAATAGGCCATTTTCCATTGTATGATCTTTTGAATAGCTCCTTGACGTGTGTGTGTGTGTTTGTATGCATGTGTGTGTGTGTTTGTGTGTTTGTATGCACACGCGTGTGTGTGTGTGTGTGTTTATGGATCACGCAATATTAATTTTATCTGAACTCTGATTGTTGAGCAAACAGATGATCAATTACAGGAAGTAATTAAGTATAACAGGAAATTACCCACACCTTATTACCCATGTTCTTCACTCAAATTGAATATGTTTGATGTCTTATTTTGAGTACTGGAATATCACACAAAAGGACTCTAAATATTGCACACCCAGTCTATTAGATATTTGAACTAGCAATGTGGGAGTGGCTTCCAGTTGTACTGATGTAAATACTTCCATTGATTATTCGATTATTAAGTTAATAACTGTGGTGTGATAATTGGTTTAAAAATCACATGTATGTACACATCCAATATATCTCATTCCACTACTATCCCTCTACCCTATGTGTATAATAGTATGATTGGACTCACATTGTGCATTTGTGGTGTGTGTTCCAGCTACGATGAATCCAATAGTGAGGACGACGGGTGTGAGTAAATTCTCCATTATCATCTTGTGTCAGTAGTTGAAGTAACTGCAGTGACCTCCAATGCAGGTTGATATCTTGTCCACTTGTTGTCGTTCTCCCTTTGAGCTGTTTGTGTTGTTGTAGGTGGTCACTTCTCTTCTTTTATAGACTTCTCCAAAGGAAGTTTGTGTTTAACATGGTTACTATTCCTTGATGTTACTTAGCAAACAATTCTTCTGTTTCACTTTTGTACTTTCACTATTTGTTGATGTCTTCTGTTCTGTTATTCTTGCTTCAACTGCATATCATTGAAGTCGGGACCCCTCCAGAGGGCAACCAGCCCTTCCAGAAGAGAGCAGTTGAAATCACCTTCCCTCCAGAAGCACAACTTGATTTCCCTGTGGCAATGCAGGTTAGCTCAGTGTGTGTGTGTGTGTGTGTGTGTGTGTGTGTGTGTGTCTCTGTGTGTGTATTTTAGGTACTTACCTGCATACTTGCTTCACTGTGTTTCGGTTTATTCTCAATTTTATTCTCACTGCCATTCCACTTTTCCCTCTTCCCGTTCCAATTCCTTGCAGATATCCCTCAAGTATGACATGATCTATGTGATCATGAAGTTTGGCTACATCCACATATTTGACCTGGAGTCGGGCACATGCATCTACATGAACAGGATCAGTGGTGACACCATCTTTGTCACAGCTCCCCATGACCCCACCAGTGGGATCATTGCTGTCAATAGGAAAGGACAGGTACATACGTATGTACGTGAGTGTACGGTCTTGTATTTTGTGCAAATTGCTCCAAAAACTTTAAGCTCGTGTTGAGCTTGTACATTGTATCGTATTATATTCAAACTGGCTTGCTTGGTGAGCAAACAAAGAAGTGAAAACCATGAAACGATTAGGCAAAATTCGAGAAATTGAGCGATTCGCAATAATTTTGGGATTTTACTGACCAGGGTACTTACCGATCAAGCTGTGCTGATTCTTGTTAGACCATCACATGATGTCCTGGTCTTATACACTTTTTGTTAGGTCCTGTCAGAGAGTATTGACAAAGGGAACATCATTCCTTATGTGACAAATGTGCTGAACAATCCTGATCTTGCTCTGAGGATTGCCACCAGAAACAACTTGGCTGGAGCAGAGGAACTCTTTGTGAGGAAGTCCAACACCATATTTGCTTAGGGGAACTTCGGGAAAGCCACCAGAGTACGTAGCTGCCACTGCCCCAAAGGTTTGTTTATTATGTTAACTTCTGTTTGCTGAAATACTGGTTGTTGTGTTGTTTTGTTGTCATTATTGTGACTATCCTCCTTGTTTGGTGTATGCATGCATACAAACATACGTACATATACAGATACTTAATTTGTATATGTATTTCCATGTGCTGCTGGTGTTAGTGATAGTCTAACCATCTTTCACTTGATCCTCTCTTGCTGAGAGTGGACAACATGAAAAGCAATTTTTACTTCTGAAACACCACATGCAGGTATTTCAGTGATAAGTTTGTCCTTTGTGTGACAATTGTAATGATTGTCTATAGAGATTCCATTTCCACCAATCCCAATCCACCAGGAGTGCATTATGGGAATGTTTGTGTACTATAAAATGTCTACTTCATACACTACAGAAATCAAATGCACACGCGCACACACACACACACACACACACACACACACACACACACACACACACACACACACACACACACATTTACATACGCATGTACACAACACTAATTATTGATGATGATTATTTCTGTGTACATATAGTGTGTCTATAATAGTATGTGTATTATGCATGGGTGTATGTATAGTAGGAGTATGTATAATTTTGTATGCAGTACTTATGTCTGTATAATATTATAGTGTGTAAGCATGTATGATGTAAGTGTGCGCAAGTATGAGTATGTGTACTAATTTCACATGTATTGTGTGTATGAGGGCACTCTTTGTACATGAACATGTGTTTATGTACCTCAATTGAATCTTGTTTCTTCTCCCATTTGACTAGGAATGAAGCAGTTTTGGCTCCTTGAAAGGAATGGCTGAAGTGGCTTCCTATTATTATGATAGAGTTGTTGACATTTATATAGAAAATTTCCCCTGGTGGTAGCTTTAGATAGAATTAAGACTTAAGAAAGTCATTGTAACACTGTATATAATATGTTATTTCATTTTCATTTGTAATAAATTCATTATGTGAAATCTGGATATACGTATGCTTCAGGACTTAATTTCCTGTGATAATTGTAACTCTAGACAGTTAGTCAGGCATGGATAGAGTTAACATTGATGTAAAGTTGCAAAGCAAAAATTTGAAAACTCATCAATGGTTTCCTCCCCCCTAACCTCCAATATTTGTCAGCAACATTACACGTGCAACGATGAGATCAGAAGAAGTCAGGAACAAGCTAAGAACGAAGTCCATCGCAACAATCGGAAATCCACACTTGAGTTTGCTGAGACCATCAGAGCGAAACACTGAAGATGATGCTCGGTTAGACGTCAAAGTGCAAAATTTTTGGGACCGCAGTAATAGATGTGCATACTTTGATGTGAGAGTCTTTAATTCTTTCGCACCTTCAAACTGCAAGTCATCGTCCCAATCTTGCTACCGGAAACACGAACAGGAGAAGAGGCGAGCCTATGAAGCAAGGGTTATAGAAGTGGAACGTGGAACCTTCTCCCCTATCGTACTTTCAACTTGCGGAGGATGCAGTCCAACAACTTCTGTAGTTCTGAAACGGTTGGCTGATATGATCTCATCTAAGCATGGTAAACCCTACAATCAGACAATCCAATTCATTCGATGCAAGATTTCCTTTTCCTTGATTGATTCTGCTATCCTATGCCTAAAAGGAGCAAGATCTGCCTGCCACCGACCAGAAATAAATTTCAATGACAACCCAATTGATGTGATTGTCAATGAGGCTCACATCACCCAATGACATACTTTACTTTTATTTATGATATTTTTATTTATTCATTTATTCATCTATTCACTTTCCCATTATTCTCAATATTATGTATAATAATATTATTATTATCAACTTGAATATATTATATTATGTATACATAATTATTATTATTATTATTATTATTATTATGTATTACATTGATGTAATCACACATGGATAGAGCTGATGTTATTTTAGTATCAACTCTAGATCTGTTCATGTGTGATTAATTGATTACTAATAGTAATCCACAATCAATAATTATTACATGTGAATTGCATTGTACGTAATACAAAAGTAATGGTCATGTTTGAGTCTACTTCTTTAATTGTATGTATACGATATACCAATCATAAAAATTATTGCTGGGAATTGAGAATACATGACTGATATACAAAAACAAGTTAGATTCACATCAGTACAAACGAAAATGGAAGTTCAATGTCCAATGTACAGATATTCTCTTAACCTGCAGGGACATAGATGATTACATAAAAATAATAATATTCCTGTGCATAGGATTTAAACTATTGCTATTTGTGTGTGTGTGTGTGTGTGTGTGTGTGTGTGCGTGTGTGCGTGTGTACGTGCACTG
Source organism: Chondrilla cf. caribensis (assembly GCA_964020155.1). Taxonomy (NCBI): domain Eukaryota; kingdom Metazoa; phylum Porifera; class Demospongiae; order Chondrillida; family Chondrillidae; genus Chondrilla; species Chondrilla cf. caribensis. The sequence continues at coordinate 4,230,489 of OZ026547.1, forward strand.
CTGTACGTTCATTGAATAGAACAGTATAATATTATGTATTTATATACATGCAAGGAACGGAGGTTCACATAAAATCCTATTTTGAATGAGCATACACAGAACCATATTGAATGTATATTGTACATTTTATGTATAGACCACACACGTTATTATTATAAATTTAATATTAATTTTATGCATGTACAGTACATATACATCTCATACACCTGTGCATATTGTATAGTTATACAAACACAAATTCGTTGAATATAATATATACAAAGACAATTTAAGTTCACTCACTCCCTTAGAAAATGTCCATGACATGATAATGTTGAGTTGTAATAATGTTTAACCTGGGAAATTACATCTCTATATAACCCTTCTAAAACAGAATATTATGTAATGACATCCTTTATTGTATAGGAGTTTATTACATAATACATCATAAGAAACAGAAGTCAAGAATTGTAGAAATTTGAAATGTAATTCAACTATTGAATTTGGATGGGTGTTGGACTCTCCCAATTAACCGCATAAATAAAATACATACAACACATACAGTTTCACAGAAGAACCCCTGATTGGATACCCACAAGGTTAAGCTAAACAACACTCACTGCAATGATCAATTTCTTTTTGCCTTCGATGCACTTCAACACTATGGAATTGGGCAAGTCGTCATCACATCGACACGAATACCTTCCATTGCCTTTCTGTAGCAGGAATCCCAAAGGACATGGACCAAGAATGGGATTGGCTCTGGTGACTCTTCTGACATTTACACATACCACATATAGTGAATACACTAATGAATATTGATTATCTGACCCACTGATAAAATGTATTATTGATATATAGTAACAAATTTATATTATATTATTACAGAATGACCGAATGCATTCATAATTGTATCCTGGTTGAGGGGTGGATCAAAGGGAAAAAAAAATTGGGTGTACACAAGCCATGGAGCACAGGTAAGTGATACAGCACAGGTCACCAGACAGGTTTCATTGCTTTAGGATTAATTACGTGAGAACAAGGCAGGAAATTAGTAAACACGTGTATTCACTACACTACGATACAACTATAAAATAAATCTATGTAAATGCATTATGTATCTGTATATACGTATAATGTGTGTACAAATTCTCCCTAAATATCACAGTAGAGGTGCACTGACACAGGATTCAACCAAATACCGATAAAGGGATAAAACACTGATATAGGCCCTAAATATACTTTGTTCACAAGATGGGTAGCATAGGAGTTGCTGCATTTACTCCCATGAGAAGACATAAATACTGCCAGGATTATAAATAATGAATTCAGAGTCCTAATTTGGTGACTTAAAGTCATCCAAATGAGTGATCTTGTCTTGGTCATTCTCATTATATCGTACTAAATTCAAATGAAAATGACCAAATGATGACAATATCTGTATTAAAGAACACCGGCTGATAAGCCAATAACTGATAGGCCGATACCATATCAGTGCAACCCTATAGCTAGTGAGTGGATATGTACGTACATAGAATAATATTATGGTAAATCGATTCAATGCATTGGGTAGTAGAGGGGGCCCACCATTGAGGTGGTCTCTGAGTTCTACAAATAAACACGTAAGCCAGCAAAGTATGAGCATGCAGTCTCTGGTTGATGTCTGACTCACTGTGGTTATTCCCAGTGTGGTAGTGATGGGTAGCACTAGCATGTCTACGTCTGCAGATAACAATCCATCCCTTTGCAGAATAGCCAGAGAAAGAGACTCGACTGTACTGTTCACTCCAGATATGAACACACGTTCACTGAGTCCAGTGGTACATTGGACTGATGGCTACTATTGAGCACCGACTTCATCTATAGTAAATAAACACACAGGCAGTATTATGCACATATTATGTGACAATGCATGAATTGACATGCACGTTAAAATACATGTACATACATAATTATGTACTTAGAGATGTACATTTAGCAAACACTTAGGTGATGAGTGTCCAGGGATAGCCTCTAATCCACATAATATTATATTAAAATTATCCTAGCATCCAGTAGCCATTCCTATTTCAAGAGAAGTATTAGGAGTAATGTACATTGGCCACAAGTTGAAAATCTGTGAACTATAACTCTTAAAACTGTCCCACTATTCTTTGTGAACTCCATTTTGTACATTAGCTGTCCCTCCCTGTAGGCCTGATAGTGGACACCTATGTATGTCAAATATCAGGCAACATGCATGCACACACACACACACACACATACACACACACACACACACACACACACACACACACACACACACACACACACACACACATATACTTACACACTCTCATACACGCACACACACACACACACACACACGTACACACACATCCAGGATACATGCTGTCTACACACACACACACACACACACACACACACACACACACACACACACACACACACACACACACACACACACACACACACACACACACACACACACTTACACACACACACACACACACACACACACACACACACACACACACACACACACACACACACACACACACACACACATACTTACATCCAGGATACATGCTGTCTACACACACACACACACACACACACACACACACACACACACACACACACACACACACACACACTTACACACACTCACACACACACACACACACACACACACACACACACACACACTTACATCCAGGATACACACTGTCTACACACACACACACACACACACACACACACACACACACACACACACACACACACACACACACTTACATCCAGGTTACACACCGTATCAGTAGCAAGTTCATCACGGCATTGATAAGACACCTCAACCTTATTCCCCCCTGTAAAAAAGTTATTAAAGTAAAGATATTAAAAGGTATTAAGGTAAATATATTGGCACAATAATTGTAAATAAGTGACTTACGGACAAACGCTGTTCTAAATTTCTTCCGTGAAATATTATTAGTGTTGGTTCTATATGTAAACAAAATAAAGAAACTAAGTCTGTAAGAACAATTATTTGTAAATCAGACATAAATTATTACCGATACGATACCACTTACACCATATTGTACTCATATATTATACATATACAGACATAATATATAGCAGGGACAGAAGCAGCTACAGTGAAACCTCTCTAATCCGACACTCAATGGGACCTGAGAATAATGTTGGATTAGGAGGTTGTTGGATTATGGAGTGCCTCTTACAATACGTATGTATGGTGACTGTACCTCATATAGTGGTTGGATTAGAGAGAATATTGGATTATAGAGGTGTCAGATTAGCAAGGTTTCACTGTACGCAAAAGTGGGGGGGGGAGGGGGGCTCCTTCATCCATCCATGGTGAACATGTTACATGTTTTGGCTAGCTGCTCTTGCAACCTCAGTCAGACACTACTTCACAACTAAAACCCCTACATACAGCCTCATGCACACATAATATTATTCATTCACAATCACTAATAATTATTGTTCTAATTTTGGGGGTGGTTTGAGCATCAGATTGGTGTGTGTGTGTGGGGGGGGGTGGTGGTGGTTGACTCAAGCCCCACCTGCACCCTATTATGCCGCCGTCCATGTATAGAAAATCCAAATTATCAAGAATGTATCATCTTATACTGCAATGGTATATAATAGGAGTGTGAAACTGTACAATACTGAAACTTTTCATGTTAATTACCCATTGGAACCATGGACAACAACCACAATTTCAAGGAAATAACAGTAAAAATTGAGTAACAAAGCATCCCATAATGTAATCACAGATAACGGAGTCACATACAGATCAACAGACACAGGAGATATGATGTAATGGTCTGTGTACTACTTTCTACTTATTATCTGGTGATGAAATCCTCTGCAAAATGATAAATCCTGGATACCTGATGAGGGTTATGCTTAGACTAACTCTATGGTATCACATCAGTGTATTTACAACTGTCAATTATTATACCTCACAAAGCACATAACCAAACCCATGTTAGAGCGATGCAGAAACACTGGCAGTTATGCATATACATCAAGTACATAGGTACATCAAGATGTACACATTCTACCAGTAGATATAACACTTAATAGATCTACGACAATCAATGTGCTGTTTTTTGTGATGTTTTCTTTGGCCAACATTACACTGCATCATATGGTTAATGGTGCAATATAGTTTACCATTCACAAGGGAATATATAATTATAGGAATGGTAAATTACTTTAAATAAATATACTAGAAGTCAAAATGGAAATAGCATAGGAAATACAACAATAAGAATAGAAATTATGTACAACAAGATAAAATAAACAATAAACAATGAAATTAAACTACAAATAGAAATGGTAATAGCTGTGATGTGCACAGTGAAAATGTGTTGTAATCGATTTCTTCATTATTACCATTCTGTTAGCATATTGAAAAGCCTCATATCAGAGTCATATTAGGGAATCTACTCCCAATTATGTAAATGGAATAGTGGATGCTGTATCTACAAAATCATCATCAATATGGTACCTTTCTTAACAAACTGAATGTTTTGGCACCTCAAAATATCAATATCAATAAGCCACTGTCATTGAACAATAGTAGGATAGTTGGCAAGGAATGCCAGATTGAGGTACACTCACATGCAAGCGGTTGTGTCATTCTGTAGACAACAAACGCAAACAAGTCAATGGACCTTGAGCAGGCTGTGTGCATTGAGAGTATATGCATATAAGCATAATACAGTATATGACTGTCATGATAAATGTCAGTACATTATATCTACAACGTGGAAGTGAGGCATAGTTTTGATAATAATAATCAGCTAGAATCACGGGTTTACCACCAATCCACGGACCAGAAGACAGAGATGAACTGACTTCACATCGGTAATCATCAGAGTCAGGCCGGCAGGACACACATCAAACAGCGCAGCAGCTTCGTCAACACGATGACAAGAGACTCCCCGGTAGGGCCCAAAACCTAAACTAGTGTAGCATGTCTGGACCCTACAGTTCCGCGCGTGCGCATACTGTGTGTATAGGAGGGTGTGTGCAAGGTGCAGTGTGTGCATAGTAAAGTGTATGCAACGTAAATGTAAAAGCACGGCCTAACTTACGTGCGCCCACGGGCAATAATAAAGGAAAAAGGGTGGTGAGCAGAGAGCCGTGTGGTTCCGACAACATAGCCTTCGCAGCATCCCATAATGTAATCACAGATAACGGGATCACATGCAGATCAACAGACACAGGACATAGTATACCCCAAGTACAAAGGTACATCAAGGCGTACACAACCTACAAGTAGGCTTAACACTCAGTACATACATTATCTTTGCTATGTTTTTATTTTTTATATTGTTTGATGTGTAGGCAGATCACAATGCTGTAGAGCAATTTAGGCCTACATAATATATTCATGCATATGGCATAGACTCCATGCTTGATCTTTACTACTTCGGGTTTGCAGCAGTCAGTGTTGATTGGTGTAACATCATGTTCTCTGTGTGTGAACTAATTGCTATGTGATGGACAGTCTCTACAAGTCAACCAGGTTGCCTGATAGGGACAGTCTAGCTTTCTAGACTATCCGCCATCATGTTGAACATTTCTTATAATATTATTGTCACATGTTGATATACGTAATGCCAATAATTGTGGCAGCTGCAAACAAACCCTATGTCAATCATTAAGCCATTGTCTTTGTAGGCTAGGTGGCAAGGAATGCCAGATAGAGGTACACTCACCAGCCGTTGTGGCATTCAGTAGTCAACAAACACACACAAGTTAATGGACAGTTGGGCAGGCTGTGTACATGTAGAGTATATGCACATAAGCATAATACTGTATATGACTGTCATGATAGACATCACTACATTATATCTACTACATGGAAGTGAGGTATAGTTTGAACTATAATAATAATCAGCTAGTGTGGCACTGATAATGAACTTTCCATGGCAATTACCCATTGGCACCATGGACCACAACCACAATTTTCAAGGAAATAACATAAAAAATTAAGTGACTATGCATCCCATGTTCTATTAATAAGAATAAGGATTTTGTTTCAAAAATGGCTCAAGACCCATAGGCGTAATGAAGTGTCCAATGGTGTAAGCTATTCATAAAGATCTGAAATTTTCTTCACAAAATTAATGGTCCATGTTGGAACTGGAATCACATGCAGATTAATACATCCATAGAACAAATAATGTGATTGTATTTGACAATGTACTGCTTTTGCATGACCACCTCATCTACTAATGCACTACATATTGCAGGGCAATCTCATACATCTGCTGGTACACTACCTGTCTCAAGCATGAGAAGCTCATGCATTTACAAGTTTACTAATCGTTTTATGTATGACAAAATCAATTACAATAACTACGACACTATAAAGGGCAAGTTGTTAAAGTATATTGAATTTCATTACAAATGGTCATAGGTTTATGCTAAATACGAGATGTTACTATTATACAACTACCCCAATTATTATTATAACTGTCAAATTCAAATACACTTGATATGATTATATATACATGTACAATATCAATAGTTGATACTGTGCCTTATAGGGATGACAGAGAAATATTGTAATAGCAGATACGTACTAGTTAGATACTTGGTGGGATTCCAATCGTATGTCCCAAAAAGTTTTACATAGTCAGGTATATGTGATATTATACATATCATGTGTGCTTGTGTGTGTGCATGCATTCGTGCGTGCGTGTGTATGTGTGTGTTAATCAACAAGTACCCAAAATCCCGCTATTCAAAGAAGGTGGCGCTTTGCACCAAATCGATTTCCAGCTTCCACACAAGGAAGCCATCGATCAGGAAATGGGGTAGACTATGCCTGGCAGAGTCTATTGCAATCATAATAATATTAACACGAACTGCCTTACCTGTACAGAAAGTAGCGATGTACATGAGGAAGGCAACAACGTCAACAATATTTAGGTTTACATTTGAGTAATCAGTAAAATCTGCTTGAAGTGTAGGCAGATCACAAGGTTGCTGCACGATTCACACCTACATATTATATTCATGCATATAGCATAGACCTGTGCTTGATCTTTACATCCCAGATTACCAGCAGTAAGTGTTGATTCTAGAACAGCTTGTGCCCTGGGTGTACACAAAATTACTATGTGTGCTAGAGATCTCTACAACTCTCAATCAAGGTTGGCTGATAGGGACAGTCTAGCTTTGTAGACTATTGTTGGTGTGGAAAATATATTATGTCATATTCATGTAATACTGATAATTGTGGCAGTCTTACTCCAAAGAAACACCTATGTCAATCAATAAGCCATTGTCATTGAACAATAGTAGGATAGTTGGAAGGAATACCAGATTGACGTACACCCACCAGCCGTTGTGGCATTCTGTAGACAATTACACATGCATGCAAGTTAATGGACCTTGATCAGGCTGTGTGCATTGAGAGTATATGCATATAAGCATAATACTGTATATGACTGTCATGATACACATCACTACATTATATCTACTACGTGGAATTCGAAGTACACTGTTTCAACAATAATAATCAGCCAATGTGGCACTATAAATAATGTACAGTTTACTAGTAACTACAAATAGTAAAAAATACTAGGTAGATATATATGCATAGCATATGTAATCTCAAATATCACGCGGGAAACTGTACAATACTGAACCTTTTCATGGTAATTACCCATTGGCACCATGGATAATAACCACGAGTCAAGGAAATAACAGTAAAAATTAAGTGATAAAATATCCCATAATCTATTCACAAGAATATGGATTTTATATCAAAAATGGCTCAAGGCTGAAGTACTGAATTATCCGATGATGTAATCTATTCACAAAGATATGAAATTTTCTTCACAAAATTAATGGATCATGTTGGAACTGGAATCACATGCAGATTAATAGATCCGTAGAACAAGTAATGTGATTGTATTTGTACTGCTTTTGCATGACCACCTCATCTACTAATGCACTACATATTGCAGGGCAATCTCATCCATCTACTGATACACTACCTGTCTCGAGCATGAGAAGCTCATACATTTACGAGCATAATAATTGTTACATATATGACAAAATTGTTTACAAAGAAATATATGACTAGTGGCAAAGATTAGGTTTAGGTTAACTTTGAGATGTTACATAATTATACAACTACCCCAATTATATATACCTTTCAAATACAAATACACTCCCACATGATTAATATACATGTACAATATTAATAGTTGATACTCTGCCATATAGGGATGACATAGCAATACTGTAATAGCAAATACTTGTATACCTGGTCAAATTCCAATTGTATGTCCAATTAGGATTTTCACATTACTCAAGTATACATGATATACATATTATGTGTGTGTGTGTGTGTGTGTGTGTGTGTGTGTGTGTGTGTGTGTGTGTGTGTGTGTGTGTGTGTGTGTGTGTGTGTGTGTGTTAATCAACAGCTCAACAACACTCCCGCTGTATACTACTAACAGAGAAGGGGGCGTTTGCACCAGACCCATTTCCACCTTTGACATAAAGAAGCCATCGATCAGGAAAAGGGGGAGGCTACGCGAGACTATGCCTGGCAGAGTCTACTGCAGTCATAATAATATTACACACGAGTTTTACCTGAACAAAAGTAGCGATGTATATGTGAAAGACAACAACATTTCCATCATCTTTCCTCTCAGGTTCTTTTTCTGGCGTCCACTGATAGGCATAGGTCTTCAGAACTCGGCGAAATCTTCGAAAAACATTAGGACAAGAAAGGAGTCGGGTAATACTGGACATCTAAGAAATCGCTCATACAGTAAGGAGGGATCTATCCCGATTCTTTCTACCTTTAAGTTAGGAAAAGTAGTAGTCTTCCATGCGGCCATCGTCTTCCAAAGAAACCGTCTCTTCGAATTCCTCGTCGAGTTATAAAACTTTGAGCATATACTAGACGCCCAAGGCGGCAATTACTGGACTTTATGTTGGACGTCTTGTAGCTGTTCATACTTACGTTCATTTTCCAATGCTTTAAATGCTATAACTGATTTGTCTCAGGTACATTAGTTGTTGCTATCAGCTGAAACCCACAAATTGGGTAGACAATATCCACGTAACTTAGTGAAGTAATAATTATTGTGCTAATCATAGAAAATTCTGGTGTCCAAAAATCACCTTCATCAAATATTAGTCTAGACCCTACTTTTCATCTTCTCGGTCTGAGCATAGTTACACAATACTAGGATGTATTATATAGTAGGATTTGAGTAGTCTGGAAGGCTATAAAACTTAGTCATCCTTCAATGATATTCTCCTGGTCTTGTGATGAAGTCATTACTTGATTCATAGGACAATTATCATAATCACTCATGAATGCAGTTCAGGACCTCCCCAGCCCTTGATTTGCGAAGAATTGTGTGACCACTAGGAGTTTACACTGAAAACATGCCCTGCTTTCAGTTACACCAATATGATCATGTCATATACACATGCCTGTGAAGATGGATGTATTCATTCTGAAACATGCCATTGGGCTTTGCAGTAAAATTTAATTCAATCCCATTAAGAGATAATTTAAAGCTTATTTCATAACATCTGAAACAGCATAAAATGTCTGTCATGGACTGAACGTTAACCTCCATCAGATTCATAACATTTATTCAGCCCACTACATGCACCACGTGACTAACCTGAAAGGAATTGATCAATGAAAAATGATTACTGTACAGTGTGATGGAATTCAGCATAATTTTATCTCCTCCTATGTATTTCATACCATGTATGCAGGCAGTACCGCATAATTTGATAAGTGCTAGTTGACCTTTTCTAATTTTCCTTGAAGAAAGTAGGAAGTGCATGATCATTTAATATCTGATTGCATCCAATAATGATGACGTATTGTTTCGGGATGTAACTTTAGGTTACATTTGACCAAGTCTATAAAAAGCCGTTGTCACTGGACTGCAAGTAGTTGCAGAGGAATTTGCTGTCAAAGTGAGCCATATCATGACCATGGTGCTACTGGTATATTGGATGCATTGTGATATAATGTGTCTATTCTTCTCTCTAGTCACACCGTCTGTACTAACTACCGAGGTCATTTTGAAGTACAAAAGCTCCCTACTGAATTATAATTTGAAAGTGAGTAATATATGTATTTTATTTATGACTTAATACGTACATTGAATTGATCTTACAGACTGTCTTCATTGTCTCCATTGGTTAGTATATTCTGAACAATGTTCTCCCACGCCAAATGTTCAATGATGTCGAAAATAAAGTTGTTCAGTATTCAGTATAAATGTCAAAACCACTGGATGTGGAATAGTGCCCTGCTACAACTAGGAGCAATGTTACTGCTTCTAGTTAGTTAGCTAGTTAGTTAGTTAGTTAGATTGATTACCTTCAATCTATCTAAATAATTAACTATAGCTGTGTGCAGTTGGCACAATTAAGTAATTTGATATTTCACAGCAATAAGTTCCCCGAATTGGTCTTACATCTCAATGAAAACATCCCTTTGCTTCAGATCACAATAACAATATCTTACCATATTTCTGCTTAGCTAATAATATCATCTGATATAATATTCTCTGCAAAGTCTGCAATACACCCTAGTATATAGGGATATCGAAATGGACAGCCACAATGATGTCCATTTGTAACAGGCATTCAATTGTAATTACTTGTGTTTCCTTCCCCATTACAGTTTGGAGAGCTTAACTATGCCATCCTTCATGATGTTGGGATTCCTGATTGTTGCCTTTGCTGCAGCAGCCACTATGTGTACTAAGGTGTATGCGATAGACCTTTGGCAATTCGATGTGGGAAATGCTGTCGTGGGCACCTACACTGTTCCAAGTTCTTCTCGCACGAATATAAATCTGCAGGATGGCACTGGACGCGTTGTTCTTCACGTTGACTACCGCAGAGATTGGACTTACCAAGGCAAGAGATGGCAAAACACTATTCTTGTCATCACCGGTAACGCGGATGGAACCTGGAATTGGGGGAATGCAAAGACAATTAAAAATAAGAACTACGTAACTGGAACTGACATAACTTTTAAACTTGTAGCAAAAGAGAATGCCTTTGAAATTATAGTTAACCATGAGTCAATTACATCCATTGGTTACGTTGTTCCTGTGAACACTATGTCAAGAGCATATATGGAGACCGAAGCTGACGATTGTGAGCTCAAATCACTTGGAGTCGAGATATAAGCAAATGAATTTCCAGATAATCAACTCAATTTCAGAATTAACAATTATAATGGTCATTATTTTTATCAAACATTTATCTTAAGGTTCCCTTTAGCTGGTGGGAATTATTGAACTCTATTACTCACTTATATTGAACTTATTCATATCTTATTATATTCTACTAATTGAATTTGCTTTAAAAATGACAAAATGCATGCATTATCAGGGCCCTTTCATGACTTGATGAAGGTAGCGCATAGTTTAATAATAGAGCTATATAGTCAAAGACGGTTTCGGGTAGATAGAAGCTTCCTCGGCCGAGATATACAGGATTGTCCGCTCACTATTCGTTTACGAACGACTCCTTCGCTTTAATCTCACCGAGTCAGTTCGTTCATTTTCTCGAGACGATCATTCTATTACTAGGCATTAGTTCAGTACTATAGCTAAAGTCAGCGAAAGTTTTGAGTCGATAGAAGCTTCCTCGGCCGAGATATATGGGATTTTTTGCACCCTATTTTTTTGACGCCATTTGGCGTCATTGGCCGTTTAGGGTATACTGGCGTATAATCGGTTAAAATGTTTGCTCCGTCGTTATGTATCGGGCATCTAAATGGGCCCATCGATCGTTTAAACATAGTTCAGTACTATATACACCACACAGGCAGTAAAACTAGCCATTGACCAACTGTAAGAAGATCGATTGTGCAGGTTGGTGCTACCCAAGAAAAGGGAATCATCACGTTTCTTTGAGTAAGGTCATGCAGTGAAGGTGTGGGTTATCAATGACATGACATGACCAGATTCCCTACTCATGTATTTTCCTGGAACAATAATATCTATTTAAGGATTCCGCCTCTTTGATCATTTGGTGGTTTGAATGTCACCTGTATCGTCTACTACAGTTTGAGTGAGCAGTAGTGATTACATCATCCCTAAAATTTACACTTGAATCATTTTTTCTCGAGTACGTAGTGGCTTGATGCACTGTAAATTTTGAGACTTTATTCATATACTTGTTTTATGTAGCAGTTGTACTGGGATGCACCATCAGATCACCCATTACATTGATGGATTCCGTCCTTTAAGAAGGACTTGCTTAGATGCTTGAACATTACTCATATTTGAGATCCAAGGTGAATATTCTTGGAAATGACTGCGGTCTTGTCTATGATTGCATGTAGATTTTGGAAACAAAAGTGCTCAATTTTGTTTTGAAGTGGCTGTGATTATGATTGGTTTAAATACCTAAATATATAATTGTATTGCCCACTTTAGGTAGATCAGCAAAGTTACTGTAACATAAGACTAAGAAGAGACTCTGAGCTGATGACCTTGCTGACGTTTGTCAAATCATTTGGAGACCAGCTAACTTCTGAATCAACACCTGCTGGATCACTCTAAAGCTAAGTTACCAATTCACAGCATTCTGTAATACACCACTACAGGAGAGATGGTACCTCGTTACCATGCCCGTGTAGGACACAAATGCTTGAATGCAAATGGTGAAATGTACTATGCCACTGGACACTGTGCTCTACTCAGTTCTCCCTTTTCTCCTCAAAGTGAAGGCAGATTATATTAATAATCTGGAAATATATTGATGTCACCACTGCCTACATTGGTATTATACCCCTGATTTATCTGAATAATTTGTCTAGCTCTGAATTTATATGATGGACACATGACAGACTGAGAGCTGCAACTCTTTGTTCACTTATTGTTTTGATGGCATCCTCTATCACCATTTATTCTCCCTGATTTGAGCGGGAAGCTCCCCACCTGTTAATCCACCTATCCTGTGAATAACATTCCCAGCAGTTGACCATGGCTTTGGGTTGGGTGTAGTACCACCCACACCCTTCATGCTGGTGAAATTCTCCCCCTTTACATGCATTAAAACTGGCCCGCCATTTGTCTGTGGAGATGGATTGTACAGTTTTTAGGTAGCCAAGATTATGGGTATTCTCATTCTTGTTCAATGGGGATTTGCTCTCTCATGGAGGATGTAGTGTGTCTACAGTGAGAGGACTGAATTTCCATGTCTACACCATTATACGTTGCTGTTGAGCAAACATTAGTTGGGATTACATTCTACATGTAATATTTGTATTGTGTGCACTGTGTGCAGTTTGAGCAATTCAGTGGAACTCACCTAATGCAAATCCAAAATGTTTCATGTGAATTTCATAAGACAACAGTTCGATTTCAATGGGATGAAAAATGACATTTTTGTTATGGAAGACATTTTAGTAATAAATGTGTGGAGTGAGTTCCACTGCATTTGTACACTGATTACAAACATTCCCTGTTTGTACACAGTGTACATGTATGCTGTACTACCACCAAACACATTACACTTGTACATGGATTTATCAGTCTTGTTCTGTGTACACAGAGGTTTGTGATGACAATTTGGAGAATTGGGGGCAATCTCTCAACATACTCGCCCTTATTTGCAAATAAATGAATCAGCATTATGTGCTAACAGGTATGTGGGACATTCATTGTTGATTTTATATTGAATCTCATGCAAAGTCTTCTGTTTGAATAGTCCATGGAAAATTCTATTCTCAGACAACTGTATGGAACTGACCTTTGCCCAACATGGTTTGGTGCCAGGTGAGCCACATTTCACTCACTTCTCACTCAAATTTTGCACATACATAAGCACACACAGAGAATAATTAAACATTTGTTTAATTTCATAGATGATAAACTTTTTATGGAAATCATTTCAGTAGTAATTTTTTCCAGGTATCTTCCGCTGGATCCAGTGGTGTCCTTCCTCCTGTGTACCCCGCCCCCATGTCTCCACGATGCTGTCCTGTCCTGCCCACCTACCTCATCCTGCCCACTTGCTACCCTAACCTGATGTGACCTGTAAGTCTGGTCCTTTCTGAGCTGCATCACAACAGTCAAGGTAAGGGCATGTGGACCTCACATGTTTTATTTTTAATTTCCATGATGTTTGTTACGTGGTTTTCCTTTTGATTTCTTTTAATTTCTTTTAATTTCTCCGTGAATCATTTATTTTTAATAATTTGAGTAACCTGTGGTTAGAATTGTTCCCTTCTTTTCAGCGGAGGGTTGGTACACCGGTATCAACTAGGTAAGGTCGTCTCACTCACCATCGATGGAGGAGCAAGGAGGGGCAAGAAGATGCACTTGAAAGTTCTTGCTATCCCCTAGGCCTCCCCCCAAAATCCCCTAGTGGTGATATTTAAAAATCGTTCGAATCAGCTCATCCTTTTTGCCCGGGATATAGTGGGCATGGGATTCATACTACACACAGAATGTAGCCACTGGCCAAAATTTATTAATGGTTGTGGGGGTCCTGTGTCCTGTGACATGTTGCAGTGGTCGACTTGGTCGTATAATGTGGTATGTTGTGGGCCACTTGGCCAGGGGTGGGTTGCATGGTGGGTTTGTTATGTTTGCATACAGTATGCACGCATACAGGTATATGCTCCTGGTCGTGTCCTGGGTAATGATAGCAGGAGGATATACAGTTCTGGTAATGTCTGTCTCCTTTGAAAGTTCGTGCTATGTACGCACCACACATCCTCACAATACGATGCATTGTTGGGCTGCATGGTTTGCATGATGCATAAACATACAAGGCCTATAACATGCTTTGTACGTGTGTGTGTGTGTGTGTGTGTGCGTGCGTGCGTGTGTGTGTGTGTGTGTGTGTGTGTGTGTGTGTGTGTGTGTGTGTGTGTGTGTGTGTGTGTGTGTGTGTGTGCATATGTGTATGATAATTTAATAATTTGAGTACTGCTGAAATAGAATTTCATATCATTTATATAAATGTGGCATGTGCAACAAAAATATATCCCATTTGATCTTCAATCGAAATTGGCCATTATGTAGCTATATTGAAAAATGGATGTATCATAGTCATTTTGGGCTATTTCCGTTTCTTCCCATGTGTCAGAAGCTTTTGGATACTGTAGATCAGAATTGGCTATTTTGCGAAAGGAACTGTTAAGCATTCTTACATATTTTCCGTAAATTACTCCCGTTACACAATATTACCAGTTTGAACCTGTTACTGAACAGCTGTTCGAAACATGAACATAGCCCATAGTTAATGACATCAACTCTGTATTCAAGAAATAGAAAGGAAGGCTTAATGCGTACTAATTTTCAATTGTGTATGGCTAACTAACCGAACTGAATTTGACATTCATATTACTATAAATACTTAGTCTAATTCACAATTAAAAAATTGGCCTCAAAATTATCACAAATTGTTCATTTGGCATTTCCCACGTGCAGGAAGTTGGCACTGTCCATTGGGACACATTTCTGCCGTGCGCGTCACATATATATATATATATATATATATATATATATATATATTATATATTATATATATAAATATATATATATTTAAAGCATGTTATCAGCTACTTTATAGTATTTCTTCAACCCTCGTGAAATAGGGTAATAATGTGGTTATGATTCAGTTTTGCCTGCAATATTGCTACAATGCTGCAATGCAATACAGTTATCCAACAAATGCATGCATACAGTGCGGCAACAATTGAAATCCATAAAGTGTGACATTAGTAGCTTCCTCATGCATTTGGTTGTATTTGTGCAGTAGTCTTCATGAAAGGCTCAGTTGATGACAGACTTAATTGCTAAACATATCATCGCCATAGCTGATCAGTCATCCCTTTCTTCTCAACAAACCTGGATAAAACTTTCAATGTCATTCGGTGGTCCCCAGTGTATGGATCACAATTTTTACCCCTCGACAATCACACTCACTTCAATTGCTGTTGTGCACACAAGTATCCTATGTCTACTAGTGTATGTCTTTTTCTTTCATGCTTTTCTCTGTTTCCTCATTTCTACAGCGGCAATGATATTGGTATACATGTCCTTGACCAGAATCATTCGAATTAATTAATTCTAATAGTGATGTCCTGCATCATCTTGTAGTAATAGTCATTGGACCCACTACCAATAGATCAGCCTCATATATGAATCTGTTGTTACTTTCTATTTTATAATGAAATGTGGTACAGCCTAAACATGTCCAGTTGCAGTGAATTATAAATAACAGGAATCTAATTATAAATGACTAATGACAGAACTAGTTCATAAAATTGTACACACACATGCACACACAGATGAAACTCTGAAACATCTGAAGCAATTATACTTTAACTTGCATGCATTGTCCTCCTGTAGTACTTAATAGAGTATCCAAAATAATCACAATAATTATGTAATACTGCACTTCCTTTCGCTAATTCTTTAACAGATTACAGCAATTATGCACTTTAGTAGTAGATAATGAATTTTTTGGTCATTCTCTTCTTGTTTATGTTTATATTATGATGTTTTTGACCTTTTTGTTAATCCTGAATTCATCAACTGGCATTCACGGTTCTTGATGGTCTTTCCTTTCCTTTCTTCGGCGAACTTATAGTAGGAGTTGGTAAACTTGAAGCAGATGCTCGTGAATTTGTAGTAGGTGTTGGTGAACTTTTAGCAGGTGTTGGAGAACTTGTAGCAGGTATTGGTGAACCTGCGGCAGGTGTTTGTGAACTTGTAGCAGGTGCTGGTAAACTTGAAGCAGGTATTGGAGAACTTGTTGCAGGTTTTGGTGAAATTGATTGTCGTGCACCTCCTGGCTCACCCTTTTTTCCTCTCTTTCCCTTGTTCCCTCTTGGACCTCGCTCTCCCTGTAGTCCTCGCTCTCCTTTCACTCCTGGTTCACCTTTCTGTCCAACATTGCCTGGTTGTCCTATTTCTCCTATTTCACCTTTCGTTCCATTAAGCCCTTGTGGTCCTGGCAGTCCTAGCTCTCCCTTTTCACCCCTCTCCCCATGTGGCCCTGGGTCTCCCTTTTCACCCTTCGTTCCATTTATCCCATTCTGTCCGGGTGTTCCTCTAACCCCTTTTGCTCCAGGTGGACAATTACAACCATCTTGCCGTCTAGTTCTTTCCAGGAGTTTATCTGTTTAAAAAACAATATGAATCTACATAATCCACATGAGCATGATATTATAGGATATAATTTTCTACATATTCCCCAGACAATAGGGAGAGGTTCTTCTGTATGTAAAACTGATTTCATCTCGGACGTAATTGAAAGAGCTTATCTGAGCCCGTTATTCAACATAACAGATAGACAATCTTGTTTATGTACAAAAAGATGTACAACCATGACATGTGGAACATGGCCATCCACACTTTTATGGCTTCTGGGGATCACTGATTTTTAGGTGACTATTAAATTATTTCACTGTATGGGTGTTCAAGAGGAAATCCAAAGTTTCTAAAGTGCTTTTAGATGTGTATTTATTAAGATGACACTTATTTCAAAAGATTTACTTCTGTAATTTTCGATATATTATTGAAAAGTTAAGAAGATGTAAGAAAATACACAAATGGATACATGAACATAGGGTATGTAAAATTTAATGGGGGTATCCTACTATAATGCAAGGATTCTCTGTTTGTTTGTTCACAAACTCCTTCTTCAGTTCGCACACGATCAATGTCAAACTCTCTAATCTTCCTCAGCGGCACCCGTGAAGTGTCCTAAGGGTTTTGGCTTTTCATTTTAGGCCTTTCGTCCAGTTGGTAGTAGAATGTGGTGGGAAGGGTCGGAATTTACAATCTTTGAATACTCCATTCTCTATTAATTTTAATGATGTTCTTTCTTGCCACTCACCAAATGAATGTAGAATGACATCATACAATGACTTAACTCATAAACTGTCTAGTCAACAGGAGGATAGTCCTCACTAACAGGTATGAAGAGTAGGGACTGCAGGTTGTATTTGAACCTCAACAAACTCACCTTTTGCTTCAAGTATTTGTAGTCTCTTCTCCAACTGTTGTATAATCTGGTGAAGTGACTTGATTTCTTCTTGTGAAACCTTCACTTTCTTTTCAAGTTGTGAATATTCCTTTTGCCAATCAGTGATACCCCCCATACTGGTAGTCACCACACAAAACAAGAGAGCCACTTGTACAAAGACCTGAATGCTTGGAGACATAACTGTACCTCCAGTTGGTACTCAGTGCTAGTTTGTGGCAACCACAACAGAACAGGCTGTTTATAATCATTGGGGAGTAGGTCGTATTTTAATGATATTCATGTGTTCTGTAGGTATGCTCAATGAATATCTATGTGAATGGTGTTGTCCAATAATACACAGAGAATAGGAAGTGATATGAGAACCCCATACCTCCACACCACATGGAATCCTAAGTAATTCTGCTTTGGCATTGAACAAGTTGATGCAATTGTGTGTGGGAGTTGAGGTGTCTTAGTGTCTGTTTGTGTGTGTGTGTGTGTATGTGTGTATGTGTGTGTGTGTGTGTGTGTGTGTGTGTGTGTGTGTGTGTGCGTGTGCATGTGCATGGGTGTACATTTTGGGATCTTTGTGTGCTATTACATGCACTAATAATATTTATTGATAGCAGTGTATTGTGTTTATGAAACATATGTATTGTCATGCCAGGTCATGACCATCTGACTTCTCATACTTTTGCTATGAAACTGTCTGTGACAGCAATGATATTATAATATATAATT
Source organism: Chondrilla cf. caribensis (assembly GCA_964020155.1). Lineage (NCBI taxonomy): Eukaryota > Metazoa > Porifera > Demospongiae > Chondrillida > Chondrillidae > Chondrilla > Chondrilla cf. caribensis. Next base: position 4,249,254 of record OZ026547.1, read on the forward strand.
GTAATGATCTATTATCCTGAGATGTGCTGTAGCCTTAACAGATAGAGTGAATCGTGAAAAGAATCTGAATCTGAATGACATGACAGAAGTAGTTTAAAGTCTGTAGGTCACCACCTACAGGATTGGCAGAAGTTGGGATAGGAGTAGCTTTCAACTCTGAAAGGTAACATATCATTTTGGACATACTATACATACTGTTCATGTGGTATCCTAAGTATCTGAACTGTTCATGAGGACTACTCATTGACAAGGACATATCCAGTCACAGTCGCCTCCTGATTTGTACTTGTAAGACTTCCTCATGTCCACTGTAATTGATTTAGCAATGCTTGCATAGTTGAACCATGAAATGAAATTACTGTATGTCTTCCCATAATGTAATTTGCTACTTGGTAGGTTTGATTGAATCCTTGTAAAAGTACTCACTTGTGTATTTTAACGTCTCCTGTTGCTCCGTCTAGAAGTCTAGACATCTAGAAGTTCCTTGTAATCCTATTTGATCCATCATCTCCAACAGTTCCTTTTCCCTAAAAAGATGAGGAGGTCTTAAGAGATAAACAGTACAAATCGTGTATTGATTGAATGATAAATGCTATGAATTGTGTATTTGTAGGCATATATTTGCTCAAAATATGTAGTAAGCTCTATGTATGCTGAGAACCCTATGCCTTATACCCTCACACAATATGCAAGAATCCTCAATAATTCTGCTTAGGTGTAAACAAGTTTGTTCAAGTGTGTGCGTGTTTGTCATGTGTGTATGTATGTTTGTGCTTGTGTGTGTGTGTGTGTGTGTGTGTGTGTGTGTGTGTGTGTGTGTGTGTGTGTGTGTGTGTGTGTGATTGTCTGTATTATGCGTGCGTGTGAGCAGCAAAGCCGTGCCTTAGTGGCACTTAGTGGCACACTCTGAGGTCTAGTTACAGTCAGAATAGTGTCTACTCGTGTTTTGCTGTATAATTGTGACCAAACTGAGATAATACATTAGTTATTGGTTGTGTCTGTTGTAACTGATTCAGCAATGCATGCATGGTTGTGCCACTAATGAAATATCTCCATGTGCTCCTATAATTGACTATATTACACTGTAAAAGTTGATGAGGATTACACGTGCCCACCAATAGTGGTGGGAAAAGCCTTCCACAAACAGTGATACTATCCTGCCTATCCTATGAGGTTTGGTGGCACATGAGAAAGTGGAAGGTCATTATATGACTACTATGATGAATATGTTTAATAAGTGATGAATGTAATTATGTGGGTTTCCTGTTATCAGTGAAAAACTTGATAACAATTTCATTGTATAGTAACCATGACAACAAGAGAACACCACTGTCCAAGCATACCCATACCATTCCTTTGCCTTCCCTGGATGACCCCATGTCAGTATGCAGTCTCCCAAGATCCATTTGTATAGGGATCATTGCAGATAGCCTACAGATTGATGACCAGGTTAGTACTGTATTTCCACATCTAAATTGAACTAGAGGACAAAGTAAGGGCCATGTCTTATTTTCTTATTATTGCACTGCAGTAAACTGAAAGAAGATGTAGCCATATTTCTAACAGCTGATATTTCCCACCAATCCTAGTTTTGGGTTTTAGTAATTACAGAGGAGATATTAGTATTTGTTCAATCCTTATTGCATTTTTATGAGTTTGTTCTTTCATCCTTTGCTACCTTTATTTTATGACTGCATTATTGTACGAACTTTAGTATATGTGAGTGGATCTGAGAAAGGGGATGATTTCCCACATTATTACCAATTTGATCAATAATTGGTTCATTGCACGTAGCTTGTGCTATTATTGTGCTAATTTCTCTGTCAAATTTGTATGTGATGAGGATTATCCTGGAGGATGGGGTGGGTGTGATGTTCTTCTACAGTGCAATATATACATGTATAATGAACTTGGCAATGTATTGTAGCATCTTCATGCAAAAAGGTGTGTGTGTTGTGTGTGTGTGTGTGTGTGTTGTGTGTTGTGTGTTTTGTGTGTGTGTGTGTGTGTGTGTGTGTGTGTGTGTTGTGTGTTGTGTGTTTTGTGTGTGTGTGTGTGTGTGTGTGTGTGTGTGTGTGTGTGTGTGTGTGCGTGCATGCTTGCATTCTTATAACATGTTTGTTTGTACATATGTGACGTGTCAAGTGAAAAGGTATCTGAACTGCCTTGTGTATGTATTAAGAAAATTCCCAAAACATGACCGGGAAGGTGAATTTTGTCGAATTCCTTTTTATTAGCCTAAACAACTACTTATGAACTGAAGAATAGTTTCTGCGAGATTGGTGAAAAATATTCAATGCCTTGGTCCTTTTTGAGCTCGTTGCCTCACTAATGGCATCGATCTGCCATGTTTTTTCTTCAGACAGCATTACATCATCTACCGTGAAGCATTCATTGTTTCCCACAAAACAGATTTGAAAGTGATTGCAGGATGTCTTCTTCTGTTGGTCAAAAATATAAACACTTCAATTAAATCTTGTATTGATCGTAGTCTGTGAGAGCTTTGGAAGTCAAGAATCAATCAAGTAAAATAGTAGTATCAATGACAATGACCCTCCACTTTTTAATAACTGTTTTGAACTAGTTATTATTGCACAATAAACAATTGAGAACGGATCATAATACGGAAAAACGGCAGTAATACCTCAAAAGCCTGTTTCTACACTATGTTAAATCTAAAATGTAAAACTAGGTAAATCTTGAACGCCTGTTTCTACATAATAGCCATTCCTGTACTATGTCCAAAGATGATCGTAAATCTAGATCTAGAGGGTATGCAGAAGTAAAACACATATAATCATGGCCATACATCATTGCACCCTATTAGTAACAAATGGTGAAAAGCCGTTCAGGTACCTTTCCACTTGACACGTCACATGTATGCAGTGTGTTTGTTCATTTGGGTGTTTATGTACACGTGCAAGAATAATTATGTGTGTACATACATGCATGTGTGTGTATTGTGTGTGTGCATGTAATAAATCATGACAACACTCAGGTGTTTCTCAGATCACGTGATATCAAAAAAATGCTACAATGTTGTGATTCCTCTAGTATTTGGAACGTAATTGGGATTTTCTCTTGTCAGAAGTATTTCTGTAAGAGGAAGCATCTATTATGAGTTAGAAAATAAAATTTGAGAAAAGGAACTTGGGACACCAAACTTCAACTACCTCAAGTATTACTCATGTAGGCCTTCATCCAACATATGATATCTCCATGCATGGGAAATTGACCTGTGGTAGACACTAAACCATAGCTCATCATCAATGTATGAAGCACCCGTCCCACATCACATTGTGTTAATCCATGTTAAAATTAATGCTGTTCTTAGCTTCTCCGTCCATGAAAGGAGTCTATGTATTTTTTTTATACTCCATGGGCTAACTTAGGTATATTTGGAGAACCAAATCCTGCATAGCTAGTGTATATGTCCTCTATGATTAGTACTTCACTCATCTCACCAAATTGGTTGATAATAATTTTTATCATAATATTAAAATATCAATATTTATCATGTGAAAAGATTTTGAGACCTGAGCAAGTTGGCAGAACAATTTCCTTTTCATTTGGGAGAAGATGCATATATAATTGAATATCACCATCCTTGCTCTGACATTTCCTCATTCCAGCCCTTCTCAGTGTACCCATCTCTACCATTCTATATGCCAACCATGACAATTGTGGTGATGCTCTAATTTTCATCATTCACAGGAATCGTTGTCTTGTTCTATACAATAGTAGACACTGCATATCAGTCTTGCTCCCTGTGTGAATCTTGGTGACAAACTAATTCTTCTTCTGCAGAATGTGTCCAGATGTCCTGATAGATGTAGTAAGCACAAACAGCTGCTCTGACTCTCAGTTGGAAGGAACCCATTCCAATTTTGTCCTCAATTTTATAGTACTTCAAAAAATCGTCAACATTGTATTAATTCGTTAGAATATTCGATATTTGTGTCTGAAAGTTCCAGTTTGCTCCTGTCTACTACTAATGATGTTAAGTGAGGAAATGTTTGTTGTTCAATGGGTGACTACTGTGGTATATTCTCTGTGTATGCCGTGTATATGTGTGTGTGTGTGTGTGTGTGTGTGTGTGTGTGTGTGTGTGTGTGTGTGTGTGTGTGTGTGTGTGTGTGTGTGTGTGTGTGTGTGTGTGTGTGTGTGTGTGTGTGTGTGTGTGTGTGTGTGTGTGTGTGTGTGTGTGTGTGTGTGTGTGCATGTACATGTGTCTGTCTGTCTTTGTGTGTATATGTATGTATGTGCGTGCATGCATGCGTGTGCCAGTAGAAGTGTTGTGATGTGATATTTTATGCATGTGGGTATGTTTATTTTTTACAAGTGTTTGTATAATATGATATTTTATGCATAATATGGAGATGGGTATTTTTATACTTCTCTCCCTATACCTAAACCTTTATTCAATGCAACAGAGGAGCAGATGAGACCAAGAGCTACTACAGTTGTGCCCCATCAGCTGTTGGTCATTGCATACCTTGTTGAAGGCACTGTCACTCTCTTCTGAGACAAGGCTGACTCTGGTGTGTAATGTGTTGGTGTCATCATCTGAAGTCTACATGTGTGCTCCATTCTCAGACTGGGCAGGTTTGACATGTATTCTTCATGTTTGTATTCCATTTTCTACTGTACCTTCATGTACGGTGTGCACATGAGTATGCATGTATCCCCAAATTGAAAACACATCCGGAATCTGTTAGCCAATATTGTTTTATTCTTGCCATGCAACGTACAATAATATTCCTGCATGCGCAAATGCACAAACATGCACGCACACACACACACACTCAGCTTGTATCCTGGTATGGTGAATGATAGACTATTTTTACTGTACTTTTTAATGTACATAGTCCAATACAACTTACTATTATGCAATTTAAATGTGTTTACTAATTTCCTGCCTTGTTCTCACGTGATTAATCCAAACAATTTAAGCTGTCTGGTCATCTGTACTGTATCACTGACCTGGTTTATTTACGCACTGGTTTCTCTTTGATCCTCCCCTCTACCAGGATATAAGCATGAATGTATTACCTTGCTGGCCATACCCAATTTTATTATACAAACTGTTTTCAATTGGTTCTTACTTAGCTCCACCCAACTCTATTGAACCACACCCACTTCTTCTTGTAATCTTCCAACTCCACACCCATATCTTTTGGACATCACCAAACCCTGCTGATTACCTTACCAATCATTTTCCTCTACAACCTATGAAGACTCATTTCTACAAACGTAGGACTGAAAAGAGTATTTGAGGAGATTTCTGGGGATGTGTATCATTGTATTATTGTAACTAAGGATGGGTCAGAGGCTGATGTGTGTCATTCACTAATGTGTTCCGCTACATTAGACCTGGTGAGGGGACCTGTTGAAGAGACTTGGTGAGGGGACCTGGTGAACAGATCTGGCAAATAGACCTACCTGACCTATCGTTAGAGTTTGGTATTCCTGTGGATCTGAAGATTGCAGTGAGTGTCATCTTCACCAAAGAGGTCAGTTACCTATGTACCTATGGGTGTTAGTAATTGAGTGTGGTCCCTGCATACTAGTTAACATATGAGCTATACAGTTCAAATACTCTGTTAAACTATTATAACATGATTCCATCCATATGTGTACATGTATAAATGTGTGTGTTGCCTACAGAATGCTACACCTGCTTGTCAGTGCACCTCCATCCAGTATTCCTTGCTAACCATCTCACCACGGGGCAGACACTGTGTGCAGGTGCTGATCTGAATCACTGTCAAAGGGAGAACGAGGACCTTTGTAGGAAAGCTCCACATTACTGCCTTTGGTCATGCAATGGAGGAGAGATTACACCCAATTCATTACAACTATACTCCAAGACATGAATATGATCTATTGTTGTAATTATTATTGATCTCATGACATGATAAACTTTTGTATGAGATTCTACTTTTGGTATCATTTGAAATCCCTGTTAAATTTATTCTTCATTGTTAAATTTACTCTTACTTGATTGGTGGTAATGGAAATTGATATTTTACAACCATGACTTCAATTGAATTTTGGTCTTGTATATGAAATGAATTTAACCTTTCAATTCAAGAATCGATGATAATTATAATATATTCCATACAGTGATCCATAGATATTGAATATACGTTTGGGTATGTAAGTTGCTCGTTTGGCGCCCATTTTAATCACGTGATCAGTATGGAACAGCGCATGCGCAATACTATACTGTAGTTCGGTTTGTGGAAGAACTTATAACTCCACCCCCTGTGAAACGCTCCTGCAATTTCATTGGTTCAACTTTTTTGACTCCACCCCCACCGCGTGCTTAGGTCCGTTTATTCCGTTTTTTGCGTCTGTTCCTTCACTGGTCTTTGAAACGGTGAGTTGTTCCGTTTTTGTCGTTTTGTGAAGTTTGAACACAAATTTAGTTAGCTACTCTTATCATTTTCTTCCGCATAGAAACCCGTTTTAGCGCTATATTCAGCTATATTTGTGTTCTGTATATTAATTTCGGTGGATCGACGGCAATCATCATTAACCTGCTATTGTGGTCAATACCCCTTTTACGCCAGCGACTGTTCGTTTGTTATCAAGAAACAATTGAACCGGTAAGCGTTTTTTTCTTAACAATTTATTCTTTTGTGTATGGATCCAAGGTAAACATTTCTTATATGTAGCGCTACTTTGATATGTTGCTGTTTTAGTCAATTTTCGTAGATTTTGGATAGCTTCCGAGTTCAGGGACTAAGCGCGCGTGTAAGCTCCTCATTATGGGACCGGATGTGTCAGTTCGCAAGATCTGCGATCAAGTTAAGTTGATTATCTACACGCTAGTATTTTACCTTGTTACCAGTTATTGTATTTAGCCACTTATTTTTGGGGACTCAATCCTACTCTTTGACGATAAATCAAGACTGCTCACTTGCCTACTGTTGTTTTCTGCTGTTGTGCTCCTTTGATCTGAAGCATGTGTTGAAGTCCTTATTTAGCTTACTTTGAGTGGGAAAATCTGGGAAGGGAATTAGATTGTGACTGGAGAATCTTGTAGGTGTTTTTATAGTTTTCTTTAATGTTTTGATCCAAGTGAACTTCCCTATCTGTTGTCTCATCTACCCTGTGCAATAGACCTCACTGTACAGTTGATCATTGCTTTGGGTTGGGCGAAGTACTACCCTCATCCATCATACTATTAAAATGCTTGCTCCGTTGTTATGTATCACACATCTAAATGGGCCTGTTGATCTTTTTAAAGCAATCAATGAATTCCCAGCATTTAGTCAATATGGAATTAGCTTCAAGTACGTTCTTAACAGTTGACATCCTACAATGGTTTTCCTATGTGACACACTCTTCTAAGACCATCAAGTGCTGACATCCAATAACTTGACCTTGCATGATGTTATTTTTTAGATTTTTGGCATCTTCAGACATTGATGTCACTGTATGATTCCATGGTAGTAGTGGGAAATGTAGGTCTTATCTTCCTATTATAATATTGTCAGAAGTCTGCATTCTTTGCCACCCATACATTGCATTCAATCTTTAGTTCCTCTTATATATTCTTTGAAAGCAATCAATGAATTTCCAACACAGTTTCAATATAGAAAGTGCTTTGAGTACATACCTAACAATTGACATTCTGCAGTGTTCCTACCTTCTTCAACATGACAGTGATCTTCATTGCAGACCCACTTACAATGCAATTAGTGCAGTTGATGAATGTCATTTGACTGCAAATTGTCCGACTTACCTATGTAACAGATGGCATACTACAGTGGTTCTGATCTAAGCATTCTTTCAATATGTCAGTGACCTGAACCACATAATTTTAATCTCCTCCTATGTATTTCATACCATGTATGCAGGCAGTACCGCATAATATGATAAGTGCTAGTGTACCTTCTATAATTCTCCTTGAAGAAAGTAGGAAGTGCATGATCATTTAATATTGATTGCATCCAATAATGATGACGTATTGTTTTGGGATGTAACTTACATTTGATCAAGTCTATAAAAAGCCGTTGTCACTGGACTGCAAGCAGTTACAGAGAAATTTGCTGTCAAAGTGAGCCATATCATGACCATGGTGCTAATGGTATATTGGATGCATTGTGATATAATGTGTCTATTCTTCTCTCTAGTCACACCGTCTGTACTAACTACCGAGGTCATTTTGAAGTACAGAAGCTCCTTACTGAATTATAATTTGAAAGTGAGTAATATATGTATTTTATTTATGACTTACGTACATTGAATTGATCTTACAGACTGTCTTCATTGTCTCCATTGGTTAGTATATTCTGAACAATGTTCTCCCACGCCAAACGTTCATGATGTCAAAAACAAACTTTTGTTCAGTATTCAGTATAAATGTCAAAACCACTGGATGTGGAAGTGCCCTGCTACGACTAGGAACAATGTTACTGCTTCTAGTTAGTTAGTTAGTTAGTTAGATTGATTACCTTCAATCTATCTAAATAATTTACTATAGCTGTGTGCAGTTGGCACAATTAAGTAATTTGATATTTCACAGCAATAAGTTCCCCGAATTGGTCTTACATCTCAATGAAAACATCCCTTTGCTTCAGATCACAATAACAATATCTTACCATATTTCTGCTTAGCTAATAATATCATCTGATATAATATTCTCTGCAAAGTCTGCAATGCACCCTAGTATATAGGGATATCGAAATGGACAGCCACAATGATGTCCATTTGTAACAGGCATTCAATTGTAATTACTTGTGTTTCCTTCCCCGTTACAGTTTGGAGAGCTTAACTATGCCATCCTTCATGATGTTGGGATTCCTGATTGTTGCCTTTGCTGCAGCAGCCACTATGTGTACCAAGGTGTATGCGATAGACCTTTGGCAATTCGATGTGGGAAATGCTGTCGTGGGCACCTACACTGTTCCAAGTTCTTCTCGCACGAATATAAATCTGCAGGATGACACTGGACGCGTTGTTCTTCACGTTGACTACCGCAGAGATTGGACTTACCAAGGCAAGAGATGGCAAAACACTATTCTTGTCATCACCGGTAACGCGGATGGAACCTGGAATTGGGGGAATGCAAAGACAATTAAAAATAAGAACTACGTAACTGGAACTGACATAACTTTTAAACTTGTAGCAAAAGAGAATGCCTTTGAAATTATAGTTAACCATGAGTCAATTACATCCATTGGTTATATTGTTCCTGTGAACACTATGTCAAGAGCATATATGGAGACCGAAGCTGACGATTGTGAGCTCAAATCACTTGGAGTCGAGGTATAAGCAAATGAATTTCCAGATAATCAACTCAATTTCAGAATTAACAATTATAATGGTCATTATTTTTATCAAACATTTATCTTAAGGTTCCCTTTAGCTGGTGGGAATTATTGAACTCTATTACTCACTTATATTGAACTTATTCATATCTTATTATATTCTACTAATTGAATTTGCTTTAAAAATGACAAAATGCATGCATTATCAGGGCCCTTTCATGACTTGATGAAGGTAGCGCATAGTTCGATAATAGAGCTATTATAGTCAAAGACGGTTTCGGGTAGATAGAAGCTTCCTCGGCCGAGATATACAGGATTGTCCGCTCAGTGAACGAACGACTCCCTCGTTTTAATCTCACCGAGTTAGTTCGTTCGTTTTCTCGAGACGATCATTCTATTACTAGGCATCAGTTCAGTACTATAGCTAAAGTCAGCGAAAGTTTTGAGTCGATAGAAGCTTCCTCGGCTGAGATATATGGGATTTTTTGCACCCTATTTTTTTTGCCGCCAATTGGCGTCATTGGCGGTTTAGGGTACTGACACCAATTGGCGTCACTGGCGTATAATCGGTTAAAATGTTTGCTCTGTCGTTATGTATCGGGCATCTAAATGGGCCCATCGATCGTTTAAACATAGTTCAGTACTATATACACCACACAGGCACTAAAACTAGCCATTGACCAACTGTGAGAAGATCGATTGTGCAGGTTGGTGCTACCCAAGAAAAGGGAATCATCACGTTTCTTTGAGTAAGGTCATGCAGTGAAGGTGTGGGTTATCAATGACATGACATGACCAGATTCCTTACTCATGTATTTTCCTGGAACAATAATATCTATTTAAGGATTCCGCCTCTTTGATCATTTGGTGGTTTGAATGTCACCTTTATCGTCTACTACAGTTTGAGTGAGCAGTAGTGATTACATCATCCCTAGAATTTACACTTGAATCATTTTTTCTCGAGTACGTAGTGGCTTGATGCACTGTAAATTTTGAGACATTATTCATATACTTGTTTTATGTAGCAGTTGTACTGGGATGCACCATCAGATCACCCATTACATTGATGGATTCCATCCTTTAAGAAGGACTTGCTTAGATGCTTGAACATTACTCATATTTGAGATCCAAGGTGAATATTCTTGGAAATGACTGCGGTCTTGTCTATGATTGCATGTAGATTTTGGAAACAAAAGTGCTCAATTTTGTTTTGAAGTGGCTGTGATTATGATTGGTTTAAATACCTAAATATATAATTGTATTGCCCACTTTAGGTAGATCAGCAAAGTTACTGTAAACATGTTCTGAAATATGTAGTTAAATTCTGTTTTAGCAGTCCTCAACTATTTACTATTTCACTGGAATTTTATGTAAACTGTTTTGAAAATTAACAGTAAACACACAACTCTTGGGTATGCATAAACCCAAATTTGGGGAGTTAACAAAAACCCAAATTTGGGCTATTGCCACAGACACAAACATTTATGCAAGATCAGAAGATTCTCTGGGATTATGTGGGACCCAAGCTTACTTTGTTCATAAACAGGTAGTTATTCAGATAGCTAGCAACTGGAATTCATTCAAAACATGCCTAAACATAATTGTCACCTCCCAAAGTTTCTGCTGTTTCAAGGGATTGTTTGGATTAATGTCCTGAGAATTGACAGGTTTCAACAGTAAACAGTTATGTTTACTGTTAAAACCTGATAAATGTGATGAAACAGCTGAATAGTCAGGTTGAGGCTTAATCAGAATTTAACCATGTAGTTCAGAACATGTTTGTAACATAAGACTAAGAAGAGACTCTGAGCTGATGACCTTGCTGACGTTTGTCAAATCATTTGGAGACCAGCTAACTTCTGAATCAACACCTGCTGGATCACTCTAAAGCTAAGTTACCAATTCACAGCATTCTGTAATACGCCACTACAGGAGAGATGGTACCTCGTTACCATGCCCATGTAGGACACAAATGCTTGAATGCAAATGGTGAAATGTACTATGCCACTGGACACTGTGCTCTACTCAGTTCTCCCTTTTCTCCTCAAAGTGAAGGCAGATTATATTAATATTCTGGAAATATATTGATGTCACCACTGCCTACATTGGTATTATACCCCTGATTTATCTGAATAATTTGTCTAGCTCTGAATTTATATGATGGACACATGACAGACTGAGAGCTGCAACTCTTTGTTCACTTATTGTTTTGATGGCATCCTCTATCACCATTTATTCTCCCTGATTTGAGCGGGAAGCTCCCCACCTGTTAATCCACCTATCCTGTGAATAACATTCCCAGCAGTTGACCATGGCTTTGGGTTGGGTGTAGTACCACCCACACCCTTCATGCTGGTGAAATTCTCCCCCTTTACATGCATTAAAACTGGCCCGCCATTTGTCTGTGGAGATGGATTGTACAGTTTTTAGGTAGCCAAGATTATGGGTATTCTCATTCTTGTTCAATGGGGATTTGCTCTCTCATGGAGGATGTAGTGTGTCTACAGTGAGAGGACTGAATTTCCATGTCTACACCATTATACGTCGCTGTTGAGCAAACATTAGTTGAGATTACATTCTACATGTAATATTTGCATTGTGTGCACTGTGTGCAGTTTGAGCAATTCAGTGGAACTCACCTAATGCAAATCCAAAATGTTTCATGTGAATTTCATAAGACAACAGTTCGATTTCAATGGGATGAAAAATGACATTTTTGTTATGGAAGACATTTTAGTAATAAATGTGTGGAGTGAGTTCCACTGCATTTGTACACTGATTGCAAATATTCCCTGTTTGTATGCAGTGTACATGTACGCTGTACTAACACCAAGCACATTCCACTTGTACATGAATCTATTAGTCTTGTTCTGTGTACACAGAGGTTTGTGATGACAATTTGGAGAATTGGGGGCAAGCTCTCAGCATACTCGCCCTTATTTGCAAATAACTGAATCAGCATTATGTGCTAACAGGTATGTGGGACATTCATTATTGATTTTATATTGAATCTTATACAAAGTCTTCTGTTTAAATAGTCCATGGAAAATTCTATACTCAGACAACTGTATGGAACTGACCTTTGCCCTGCATGGTTTTGTGCCAGGTGAGCCACGTCCCTTCAATTAGAGACTCACTTCTCACTCAAACTCTGCACATACATAAGCACACACAGAGAATAATTAAACATTTGTTTAATTTCATGGATGATAAACTTTTTATGGAAATTATTTAAATTATTAGTATTTTTTCCAGATATCTATTAGCTAATGACAACTTCTGCTGGATCCAGTGGTGTCTTTCCTCCTGTGTACCCCGCCCCCATGTCTCCATGATGCTGTCCTGTCCCGCCCACCTACCTCATCCTGCCCACTTGCTACCCTAACCTGATGTGACCTGTAAGTCTGGTCCTTTCTGAGCAGCATCACAACAGTCAAGGTAAGGGCATGTGGACCTCACCTTTTTTATTTTTAATTTCTGTGATGTTTGTTACATGGTTTTCCTTTTGATTTCTTTTAATTTCACAGAGAAGCATTAAAATTTTAATTTGAGTAACCTGTGGTTAGAATTGTTCCCTTGCTTTCAGCGGAGGGTTGGTACACCGGTATCAACTAGGTAAGGTCGTCACACTCGCCATCGATGATCAGCAAGGAGGGGCAAGAAGATGAAAGTTCTTGCTATCCCCTAGGCCTCCCCCAAAATCCCCTAGTGGGGATTTGTAAAAATTATTCAAATCAGCTCCTCCTTTTCACCAGTAATAAGGTGGGTATGTGATTTCTACTTCACACAGGATGTGGGCCAATGGCCTTTTTTATTTTTGTATTTAAGTTGCAGGCCACTGGGCTAAAATTTAAAAAGGGTTGTGGTGGCCCTGTGCCCTGTGACATGTTGCAGTGAACCACTTGGTCGTATAAAGTAGTATGTTGTGGGCCACTTGGCCAGGGGTGGGGTGGGATGGTGGGTTCGTTATGTCTGCATACAGCATGCACGCATACAGGTATATGCTCCTGGTCATGTTCTAGGTAATGATAGCAGGAGGATATATAGTTCTGGTAATGTCTGTCTCCTTTGAAAGCTCATGCTATGCACACACCACACATCCTCACTATGCAACATACTGTTTGGGCTGCATGGTTTGCATGATGCATGAACATACGAGGCCTATAACATGCTTTGTACGTGTATGTGTGTGTGTGTGTGTGTGTGTGTGTGTGTGTGTGTGTGTGTGTGTGTGTGTGTGTGTTGTGTGTGTATGTACATATGTGTATGATAATTTAATAATTTGAGGACTGTTGAAATAGAATTTCATATCATTTATATAAATGTGGCATTGGCAGCGAAAATATATCTTCGATCTAAATTGACCATTATGTTGCTATATTGAAAAACGGATGTATCATAGTCATTTTGGACTATTTCCGTTTCTTCCCTGTGATAGGCCATATGTCAGAAGCTTTCGGATATTGCAGATCAGAATTAGCCATTTTGCGAAAGGAAGTATTCTTACATATTTTCTCATAAATTACTCCCGTTACCAATATTACCAGTTTGAACCTGTTACTGAACAGCTGTTCTAAACATGAACATAGCCCATAGTTAATGACATCAACTCTATATTCAAGAGATAAAAAGGGAGGCTTCATGCGTACTAATTTTCTATTGTGTATGGCTAACTAACTGAACTGAATTTGACATTCATATTACTAAATACTTAGTCTAATTGACAATTAAAAAATTGGCATCAAAATTATCACAAATTGTTTATTTGGCATTTCCCACGTGCATGAAGTTGACACTGTCCATTGGGACACATTTTTGCCGTGCATGTCACACATATATATATATATATATATATATATATATATATATATATTTAGAGCATGTTTTCAGCTACTTCATAGTATTTCTTCAACCCAAGTGAAATAGGGTAATAATGTGGTTATTATTCAGTTTTGCCTGCAATATTGCTGCAATGCTGCAATGCAATACAGTTATCCAACAAATGCATGCATACAGTGTGGCAACAATTGCAATCCATAAAGTGTGACATTAGTAGCTTCCTCATGCATTTGGTTGTATTTGTGCAGTAGTCTTCATGAAAGGCTCAGTTGATGACAGACTTAATTGCTAAACATAACATCGCCGAAGCTGATCAGGCATCCCTTTCTCCTCACCAAACCTGGATAAAACTTTCAATGTCATTCGGTGGTCCCCAGTGTATGGATCACAATTTTTACCCCTCGACAATCACACTCACCTCAATTGCTGTTGTGCACACAAGTATCCTGTGTCTACTAGTGTACGTCTTTTTATTTCATGCTTTTCTCTATTTCCTCATTTCTACAGTGACAATGATATTCGTATACATGTCCTTGACCAAAATCATTCGAATCAAGTAATTCTAATAGTGATGTCCTGCATCATCTTTGTAGTAATTGGACCCACTACCAATAGATCAGCCTCATATGTGAATCTGTTGTTACTTTCTATTTTATAGTGAAATGTCGTACAGCCTAAACATGTCCAGTTGCAGTGAATTATAAATAACAGGAATCTAATTATAAATGACTATAATGACAGAACTAGTTCATAAAATTGTACACACACATGCACGTACACACACAAGCACACATAGATAAAACTCTGAAACGTCTGAAGCAATTATACTTTAACTTGCATGCAGTGTCCTCCTGTAGTACTTAATAGAGTATCCAAAATAATCACAATAATTATGTAATACTGCACTTGCTTTCACTAATTCTTTAACAGATTACAGCAATTATGCACTATAGTAGTAGATAACAAATTTTTTGGTCATTCTCTTTATGTTTATATTATGATGTTTGTAACTTTTTTGTTATTCCTGAATTCATCTTCATGTTCCGTTCTCTCCTGTTTCCTGCAAACTTGTAGTAGGAGTTGGTGAACTTGAAGCAGGTGCTCATGAACTTGTAGTAGGTGTTGGGGAACTTATAGCAGGTATTGGTGAACCTGCGGTAGATGTTTGTGAACTTGTAGCAGGTGCTGGTGAACCTGCGGTAGGTGTTAGTGAACTTGAAGCAGGTATTGGTGAACTTGTTGCAGGTTTCGTTGAAATTGATTGTTGTGTACCTCCTGGTTCACCCTTTTCTCCCTTTGTTCCTTGGAGTCCTTGTGGTCCTGGCTCTCCCTTTTTTCCTCGCTTTCCCTTGTTCCCTCTTGGACCTTGCTCTCCATGTAGTCCTTGCTCTCCTTTCATTCCTGGTTCACCTTTCTGTCCAACATTGCCTGGTTGTCCTATTTCTCCTATTTCACCTTTTGTTCCATTAAGTCCTTGTGGTCCTGTCAGTCCTACCTCTCCTTTTTCACCCCTCTCCCCATGTGGCCCTGGGTCTCCCATCTCACCCTTCGTTCCATTTATCCCATTCAGTCCCGGTGCTCCTCTAACCCCTTTTGGTCCGGGTGGACAATTACAACCATCTTGTCGTCTAGTTCTTTCCAGGAGTTTATCTGTAAAAGACAATGAGTTTACATAATCCACATGAGCACAATATTGTAGATTATAATTTTCTACATATTTCCTAGACAATAGGGACAGGTTCTCCTGTACGTAAAGCTGATTTCACCTTTGACATGGTTGAAAGAGCTTATTTGAGCCCGTTATTCAACATTACAGATAGACAATCTTGTCTATGTACAAAAAGATGTATGAACATCGCATGTGGAACATGAACATCCACAATTTTATGGTTTCTGGGGATCACTGATTTTGGGCGACTATTATATTATTTCACTTTATGAACGTTCAAGAGGAAATCCAAAGTTTCTAAAGTGTTTTTAGATGTGTACTTATTAAGATGACGCTTATTTCAAAAGATTAATTTTACTTCTGTAATTGTTGATATATTGAAATGTTTAAAAAATGTAAGAAAATACACAAATGTATACATGAACATAAGGCATATAAAATTTAATGGAGGTATTATCAAAATGCCAGGTAAAATTATGAGGATAGCTACTTTAGGTAAGTTTGTCTATGTATGCTAATCAGTCATCAATAGACTCAGTTCCCCCACAGTTGTCTTAACTTAGGGAATGGAGGACAAAGTTAGGATGGAACTATAATATAACTAAGATAGTAATTGATTTGTTGTCATAGGAATGTGATCTGTGGTGAGGTTAAATAGCTTTTCAAGTCCTCCTATCAACAATAATATCGGAGGTACTAGATAACTCTAATCAATGTAGATTTTAGATTTTTAATGATTTTTGATTTTGCTCATCATAGGGTTTGGAGGATTAGTTGTTAGGGACATCTACAAGGACAACCAAGCTGTGTCCATTTTCACAGACATTAATTCACAATCATGCCAGAATTTAACATATTTTTTACATGATCAAATGTTGTTAGGGTTATGGCGTAGCGGCATGGTGTACACCCTGTATGTTTAATATAAAATTTTAGAGTGTAAGCAGTGGGTATAGTTTGTTCATTTTGGCGCAGGACCAATATTAATAGGTGTACGGAGATTTGAATTTGTAGAGATTCATGTTGAATTTCATCGTATTTGGATGCTCAAAGAGATCAAACAGAGACAAGGAAGTTGCATTCTGTTGTGATCCAGCAGTGCTAAAGGATTGGGATCCTGCAAAACCAGAATTGAGCAAGATAACAATATTCAATCAAATAGGCCTGTACGTAGAGCTCACTCGTGGTACACCCACAACCTACAAACCACAAATGTCATACTAAATGGGAACAGCCAATCTCTGGTGAAAATGGATGAGCTAGAAACTGTATAGTTGTAGAATGCATTGGAAGAGGTTCTGAAATAGCCTGTTTAAATTACAAGGTTCAATTTAACTTGCTTTGAGAAGAGAGAAAAGAATCCAGAGTACAAACACAACTTATACTATGGCATACGTCTGTTAGGAGAGATGTGTCCATGAAGTTGCATGTTTGTAAATCGATACTTGTTCTTTATAAACCTAAATTCTTGAATTTGAATTTGTAGGATATCCAGCCTCATTGTACTCAACAAGCAATTTGAGTTTAGTATAAGTTAGTTACTATTCAAGTAAGGGATTTACTCAACATAAATGGATAACATTATGCCATTGAAGAACTTCACAGGTTGTTCACCAGAATGGGCAATTCCCAGTTTTCAGGATGTTCAATGATGTTCTGTCTTGCCACTCACCAATGTAGAGTGACATCATACAATGACTTAACTCACAAACTGTCTAGTCAACAGGAGGATAGTTCTGACCAACAGGTATGAAGAGTAGGGACTGGAGGTTGTATTTGAACCTCACCAATCTCACCTTTTGCTTCAAGTATTTCTAGCCTCTTCTCCAACTGTTCTATTATCTGGTGAAGTGACTTGATTTCTTCTTGTGACCCCTTTACTTTGTTTTCAAGTTCTGAAAATAACTTTTGCAAATCAGTGATACCCCCCATACTGGTAGTCACCACACAAAACAAAAGAGTCACTTGTACAAAGAGCTGAATGCTTGGAGCCATAACTGTAGCTCCAGTCAGTACTCTAAATTTCACTGTGTTAGTTTGTGGTAACCACAAGAGAGCAGCCAGTTTTTATAGTCAGGCCCATGCACTTTTAATGATATTCATATAATGATATTTCTAGTTCTGCACCATATATAGCTATGTCTATGATGCTTTCCATTGATATGGACAGAGAATGGGAATTGAAATGAAATTCTATACCACATGAATCTGGGATTCTTAGTAATTCTGCTTGGGTGTGAACAAGTTGATTGAAATGTGTGTGGGGCTGAGGTGCCTTTGTGTGTGTTGTGTGTGTGTGTGTTTGTGTGTATGTGTGTGTGCGGAGGGGAGAGTAAACGAACTTGTGTGGCTATTTCTCTAGGTGCTGGCACATTCTCTACCTTGCTGGTTGTGCAATGTACTATACTAGCAACCTGAAAGCTACCAAGTGTAAGGGTGGGGATTGCTGCAGCCAAGCTGGAGCCCTGGATGGACATTATGGTGCCATCACTCAGGGCTGTACCCCATCTCTCTCATCTCGTGGGTCTTGCAAGCCCACACATGAGTAACCTCTCTGCACGAGGGGGCCACTTGCTTGGGGTGTCAGGGCAGGTGTCCCCACTGACAATGGGGTCCCTTTCCTGATGCCTTCTGCTGGCTCACCCCCTTGAATTGGGGGCCACATAGCCAAAATTGGTAGTGGTTAATACTATTACAAGTATAAGTACAAGTGTGTGTGTGTGTGTGTGTGTGTGTGTGTGTGCGTGCTTGCATGTGTACGTGCATGTGTGCATACGTGTGTGTGTGTGTGTGTGTGCTTGCGTGCGTGCGTGCGTGCGTGTGTCTTGACCACTAATAATCTTCACCAAAATACCATATACAATATGTGTATATTTGTAATGATATTATTATTGTTACAAATCATGTTTTAGTGTCCATTTTATCACTTCCTGTAAGGAATTTGATTTGTAATGAATTTGATTCACACGTCAAAAGGATTACATCATTGATCATGACACACATGGTGAATATAAACCAATCTACCTAATGTTAGGGTATGTGTAGAGTTAGTTATTGTGTGTTTTCTTTAATCCTATGATTGCACACAGTGTGTTTATGACCACTGTCTGCTGTATTAGTGACAAACAGAGCTTCATTTGAGCAAACGTCAGGGAATTGTCATTGTTGAGAAAGTGGTACCAATCTACTCCTTTCCAATCATCCAGTCCACTCAATACAGACCATTAAGGTTGGATCAAGTACAATCCTTGTACCTCCACGCTCTGTGATGATAGGTACTACTAGCACAGCTCCTACTTTTCTGATCATTGTCTCTATCTTTAGTGCTAAACTGCATACCATTACTATAGGTTAGTGAATCTTCAGCAGTTCCCTTATAACCTGCTATGTCCAGTCTGCAGAGGTGTTGGAAGCATTCACAAAGTGGGGAGATCACACTATAATGATCATTGTATGAATTATCATGTATGTACATTACTGTATGATCATTGTGCATGTATGAGTTACTGTAATGTACAGTATATAGTACTGCATGTAGTGGTGTTGTGTGTGGAAACAGTATTGTTATAAAGTGCACTATTTCACCAGCACGGCCTCCCCAGGGTCCAAGTGATGCATATCAGCACAGTGAAACATGCATGTACACACTCTGAAGGTGATGCATACCACATAGTGACCAGGGATGGGATGTTTGTACCCTGTTACCATGGCCTTTGCATATGTGTATATGTGTACATGTGTACCTATGTGTATCAATATAATATGTTTTCTTCTATACATATCTGCCCTAATGTATCTGTTACTGTATACTGTAATTCAACCTGCTAGATTATCCAATTCCTTGTTAGAGACTCAGTTCAACTTTGTACACAAGCCAAAAGTTGTTAATTAGCCTTCTACTGAGGCCATTCCTCGTTAATTGGAGGAGCCATAATATGTCCTTATCTGTTCAATTAGTATAATTGGATAGTGTATGTCATCCGATCTCCTTGTGTGAGTCCAGTCCTGAAACATTACTAGTACTGTAATTCAACCTGTTATGATCCTGAAGTTTCAATATGTGTATGTACATCACTGTATGTTCATTGTACATGTATGAGTTACTGTACTGTAATGACTTTGTATGTACTGCATGTACTGCATGTAGTGGTGTTATGTGTCGTTAGGCTGCATTGTGCCACTAGCATGGCCTCCCCAGGCCCAAGTGACACATATCAGCACAGCTAAGCATGCATGTACACCCTCTGAAGGTGGTGCTATCTCATAGTGCCCAGGGATGGGATGTTTGTACCTCATTACCATGGCCTATACATGTGTGTACATCAGTCCTACACATACCAGTACTTACGCATTATTGTAGAGGCTCACATCTTTGACAAAGAATTTAAAATAGGAATATTTTGAACAGGACATGTAGGAATCTTGAATTATAATTCTTAGAAAACATTTGACGACAATGTACGTAACTCAGATTATCCGGTCTCCTCGTTAGAGACTCAGTCTAACTTTGTACGCAAGTCAAGAGTTGTTATTTAGCCTTCTCCTGAGGCCATACATCGTATATTGAGGGAGCCATAAAATGTTCTTATCTGTTCCATTAGTATCATTGGATTGTGTATGTCATCCGATCTCCTTGCTAGTGAGACTCAGTTTAACTTTGTACACAAGCCAAGAGATGGTAATTAGCCTTCTGCTGAGGCCATCCATCGTTGATTGGAGGAGCCATAATAATATGTTGTTGTCTGTTCCATTAGTATCATTGGATTGAATATGTCATCCGATCTCCTTGTGTGAGTCCAGTCCTGAAACATTACTAATACTGTAATTCAACCTGTTATGATCCTAAAGTTTCAATATGTGAACTATGTACATTACTGTGTGTCCATTGTACATGTATGAGCTGCTGTACTGAAATGTGTGTACTTTGTGTACTGCATGCATGTACGTAGTGGTGTTTTGGGTCATTATGCTGTATTGTGTGGAGAACAGTATTGTTATAATTTTGTAACCACCATGGCCTCCCCAGCGTCCAAGTGACACATATCAGCACAGCTAAACATGCATGTACACCCTCTCAAGGTGGTGCATACCTCATAGCAACCAGGGATGGGATGCATGTCAAATCTGCTAACTCAGATACTAACATTTAATATGCATATGCATAAACGTATGCATTGTATTATTATTTGTATGCAATTTGTATGTGTACGGACGTGCATACATTTGTACATATGTACGTAATCTCTGTGGTACGTTTGATCACGTGTATATTCTATACATAGTGTATGTTTTTGAGATTTCTTGTCATGTAAACTTGTTTGTATTAGTTTGAGGGTAATTTTACAATGTCACTTATGATACTGTTTGATGTTGTGAAGATGTATGTATACTCTTGTGATATTTAATGTAAACACTCAATGACTGTCTCAGTTATTCTGCATAATAAATTCAATTATTCGGAAAAAGATGTGGGGAATATTTCAAATGCATTTTGTAATAAATGGATATGTTAATAGGTCTGTGTAGTGGAATGCGTGTTTCCATGTTAACAGTGTAGGACTGTATTCCGACTAGTCTCTGGCTCTGAGTTTCATTTCAGCAAACTTCAGTGAGCGATAAGGAGTAGTGAATGTGTACCAGTAGACTGCCTCATATTTTCTTGGTGTTGTGTCATGATGGTAGATGCCGTTTAGTTGTGAAGGCATGCAGGAGTTGTACCACCATCCTCCCTTCCATTCTTGTGCACAGTTACCACTCCGCAAGTCATTGTCTCTGTCATGTGTGGAGAATGCCAATCCATTAATGCTGTGGCCACCGCTGTATACTGTCTCCAGCAGTTCCCCTGTAGCCCGCAACCTGTAACTTGTACTTACTAGCAGCATTCCCGACCATAAAGAAGTTGTAGTGGGCGTATTTCTTATCTCCTTGGAAATCGGCCATGTCAATTCTCATTTCAGTTCTGGCAGTTCTTGTAGTGAGACAGTGGATCTTCTCCAGACCCAGCCACTGCTCACCCCAGCCTGAACCAAAGCCCGAAACATTCTGCCCAACCTCTATTGAAATTCTCAGATTCATCCATTCTTCTCTGGAAGACGGTGTTTTGATTGTTGCAATAAACTTGGAATGGTTTCTGGTTTGGACAGTGAGGGTCAATAGTGTAGACTCCATCTTGAGTACATCCTCTCCGATAGACCTCCTTACAGTCACGAGGTATGGGGTTTCCAGGGTTACCTGTGTGTAATAGAATACCAATCCCTATCACTGTTATGTACAGTACTTATTGCAGTCACTGTCACACTATAGCTGAAACCCACTTATATATACCTTCAGGTATTAGTTTCACAAACGCACACATGCACATGCATCACACACGTGCACACACATGCATACATGCGCGCACACTACATCATATTACATATACGTACATATCTACAATATTGTGGTTCCTGTAATTATGAGTCTACTTCAGAGTTGGAAACATGTGTGTAGTACTCTCACATGTAGTGAATTCCTGCAGGTATTGTAGTATGAAACATGTATATTGAGTGTACAATGCACTCACATTGTCCATATGCTGTAGTAGCTATAGTAGAAGTATGGCAATAGTTGTTGCTCCACGACTAAAGTTGATCATGTTCTTGTTCCTGAGCTGTAACGTTATCACAGTCAGTTCTTTCAGTTTGGTCTTTCTCCTTGATCTCTCTTACTTGTTGTTCTGTGTGTTGAGTAGTGTTCTTTTATAGCATTGGTTAGTGGGTGTGTACGTGTGGGAGTAGTGTTGTCATGACTGTATACAGGTTGTCATGGCAATATTATCACACCTTTTTCCATTTTTTTAAATTATGATTTATTGCATTTTTGTGTAAATGAAGTCTTGTAACACTTCAAATTCTGTACCCCTCCTGTCTCCTAAGCATTACGTACATATGTGAAGTAATAATACATGTGTACATTGTACATGTATGAGTACTGTAATATATGTACTTCATGTACTTTAGTGGAGGTATGTGTGTAAATTGTGTATATTGTTGCTATGGACAATGGTGGACGAGTTTATCAGGTTCTAGTGATATTCATATCCTTCCATCCGCTACATGCAAGTACACACAGTAATGAAAGGTGCACACACTATTAATATAAGAGAATTACTTTTTAAAAGTCAGTACTGTATGTGTTATTGGGATAATAAGTACTCATTCCTTATTATAATAATAATACTTGTTCACATTAAGTATCAGGAGTGTCTTTTAGGGTTTGTGAGTGTGAGTGAGTGTGTGTGTGTGTGTGTGTGTGTGTGTGTGTGTGTGTGTGTATGTGTGTGTGTGTGTGTGTACTGTATACTATTCTTGTATATATTTATATGTTCATTGTATATAATTATATTAAAATATAGCCAGGGGAATACAATACCATGCAGTATACATTTATATGTATACCTATGATAGTCATTGGTGTTCTTTTAGTACTTGATGTTGTTGTGTTGCTTGGTTGAGTGTGTATCCACATTTCTCTGTGTTTGTTGCAGCCATTGCCAAGGAGATGCGTTTGAAACGGGCCGGGACATTGTAGCAGATCCGGTCAAATTCCTTTCAAACATTGCAGTCCACCTCTACAATCCATCCAGAACACCAGGAACTGTCATAGTTGGAAGCATTGGTTTCCATAACTTCACTCCAAAGCCGATCAGCACACTTCTGTTGTCTGTTGGCGGGACTAATATGATGTTGGTATTATCGCCATGGCAAACACACTGGAGTGTCTGTATGCTTCAGTAAAGGCTCTCGTGTGCACAGTTGGCGGGAACAGTGTTGCTTTGAAGGACATGGAGAAATTGGGCAGTTTCAAGGTAAGTGGCATGTTGCACAGGAGGATCAAATGGATGCATCGTATTCACATACTGTATACATACAAATGTACAGTATATACTACAATCATACATATGTACCGTATATGCTATATTATATGCATATGTACATACTGTAAGTATACAGTGGGACCTGTAGTAAAGACCACCTCAACACAAACACCACCTGTCCTAAGTGACAATAGCTGGACTTTCCACTTTGTCAACTCAAGTACAGTAAATCACCTCTGTATAAAGACCACCTGTCTCGAGAGTCCACCTTTTACTGGTTCCTTGGGTGGTCTTTATATACAGGGTCCACTGTACACCAACTACTTCAGTGTGTCCCTTGGGTGGTCTTTATATACAGGTTCCACTGTACACCAACTACTTCAATGTGTCCCTTGGGTGGTCTTTATTTACAGGTTCCACTGTACGTCAACTACTACATTGTATCCCTTGGGTGGTCTTTATATGCAGGTTCCACTGCATATGTACAGTATGCATTGTTGTGTTGTTCATTTGGGTTGTCTTTTGCAGTAGAATCAAAAGTCATTTTCCCAACAACAAGTTTGTACAAGCTTACATCATCTTGTAGTAAGGTTGTAGAAGGTGGCTACAAGTTTGTACAAGCTTGTGTTATCTTGTAGTATGGTTGTAGAAGGTGGCTGCAAGGTTGTGTTATCATGCAGTAAAGTTGTAGAAGGTGGCTGAAGGTTTGTACAAGCTTGTATTATCTTGTAGCAAGGTTGTAGGGGGTGCCTACAAGTTTGTACAAGCTTGTATAAACATGATTGCTACCACTTTGTTTACAGTTTTACCTCCAAATTCCTATGTATGTAGGTTGTGACATGGTTGTATATTTCATGTGGACTATCTCATTGCATGCTTTTTACTCCTTGTTGCATGTTTAGAGATTCAAATGTTTTTATTTGTTGCATGTTGTACAGATATTGGTGTTTCCTGTTTCTTACATGTTGTACAGATATGGGTGTTTCCTGTTTGTTACATGTTGTACAGATCTAAATGTTTCCTGTTTCTTACATGTTGTACAGACCTAAATGTTTCCTGTTTGTTACATGTTGTACAGATCTAAGTGTTTCCGATCTGTTCTTTATTGCACAGATCTAAGTATTTCTTGTGTGTTCCTTGCTTTACAGATCTGAGTGTTTGGAGTGAAGCTTCACAAGACATCCAGCATTTTCTTTTGCAACATTCCAGGGAGTTATTGGTTGCTGGAGTGTATGTGCACATGTGCCCGCAAGCTGTTCATGTATGTGTGTATGTATACATGTATACATGTGTGTGTATGTTTTATATAGAATATATGTATGCATACAATATATATCAAAGTATTATGTGTGTATGTCTGTTCGTGTTATATAGTATGTTAAACTGTATGTATGTATAAATTGTATGCAGTACATATTAAATTGCATATGTGTGTATGTACACCTGTATGTGTTGTATTGTATGTATGTATGGACGGATGGATACATTATATTCAGTGTATTTCAAATATAAATCTTGTGTGTATGATGTACGTGTTATATAGTATGTTAGAGACATCCTGGTGTACATAGTGGATGATAGACACTTTATACGGTAAATATGCGCATAGTCCAATACAACATAATATAGGATAGAAATGTGTTTATCAATTTCCTGCTTCGTTCTTCCTCAGTTAATCCTAAAATGAAACCTGTCTGGTGACCTGTGCTGTATCACTGACCTGTGCTACATGGCTTATGTACACACAGACTTCTCTTTGATCCTCCCCTCAACCAACAAATGTACGTATGTGTACGTATAGGTTAACACTGAAATCAGCCAATGTGCTACAGCAACAGTACTTGCATCCTGGTTGAGGGGTAGATCAAGGGAAACCAGTGCATACATAAGCCATGTAGCACAGATCAGTGATACAGCACAGGACTGTATGTGTAACTCTTATACAGTGTGTATTGAATTACAGTGAATTCTCGTTAATCCGCCACCGCCTTATCCTCCAAACCTTTTAATCCGCCACAATTTTCCAGTACCAATATATTGTACAAGTACCAATGAATATCCAGTTAGTCCACCATATCCTTTGAAAACAAATTGCGGCAGATTAATAGGAATTCACTGTATATGTCTATATTTATCTGTATGTCTGTGTGTCTTATGCACTTGTGTGGGGTTTGTTAGGAATGAATGCAGGAATGCCAAGATGATGATCAAGATGGGTTTGGTGTCCACAATGCTCCACCATCTGCAAGATGCCGACCAGGAGGAGAAGAGCAAGAAGGACAATATTTTGTGAAACTTTGGCTCTGTTGTTTAGGTGTTGTTTAAATGAGCAAGATTTGAATTGTGTGTGCATGTGTGCATGAGTGCATGTGTGCATGCGTGCGTGCATGTGTGTGGTGTGTGTGTTTGTGTGTGTCGGTATACATGTGCATGTGCACGTGTGTGCATGTGTGGTGTGTGGTGTGGTGTGTGTATGTGTGCTTGTCATGTTGTGTTAATGTGTAGTTCTGAATACCATACATATTGTAACATGGTATAACTTGGTATAACATGGTATAACATGGTATAACATAGTATTCCACATTATGTACATCTCTGATGTTTTACCAGCTTCAAGCCATGACTGTTGCCTCTTACCTCATCAGAATGGTGCAGTACACAGAGTACTTCATACATCTCCAGGTTTGAGGATTATTGTGCATACATAGCTGCATGTTTCTTGTATGAATTCATGTTGAATTGGAAATGTGTATGTTGTATTTTATGCAAAAGCTAGAATGAGATACAATATAATATATATAATGGAAAATCATCAATGTGAAAAACTACAGAGGATCCTTGAAATTGCCTTTTGTCCTGTATGTTCTTATCGTATATATTCTTTATCAAATGTTGTTCTTTTCAGGACTTGGTAGTGTTGTGTGTATACACTAATACAACAAACTGAACAAAGCTGAAGAAGTGGTTTATTTTGAAGCAATTTATCTCAAGGGTGTTCATCAGAAAGAGTTTCTACTGTCTCTACTGTACAGCATATGAATAATTATTATAGTGATGTCAGTTTTTTATTCAATGTCTGTATCTTCTGTATACATTCTTACATTGGTATTTCTAAGACTTATTCTTGTTCTAATAGGACGCCTGTTTTGACAGAGCTGATAAAGCATTCAATAGCAAATGAAATGGCTTGGAAGTCAGCCTTGGGCTAAGACATAAATGACATCCAAGAAGTGATCCCCGAGTCCTACTACCTCCCAGACGTCCTCACCAACAGCAACAAGTTTGTGCTCGGTGAGTGGTGGAGTGAGTGGGAGTATCTAACCGATCAGCTTCCCTCCATAGCCGTTTTGTTGAGCAACTGTGCAATGGAAGTCTCATACCTGGCCTGTAGTTTTCATATTTACACATCTGGATTTGATAAACAACACAAAAACATGTAAACACAAACATGGAATAAACACTTGGGTACAAAGCTAACATGTTAACATGATATTTGTCCACAATTGCATGGAATATATGCATTTGGGTGTAAATATTGCACTGTATGTATTAGATTTGAATTTGTATTTCCTGTCATGATAGCATGTTAGTGTAGAATAGAGCTGGCTGTTGAAGGTCATGTGACAGTCACCTGACTAATGTATAGGTTTGTTGGATAGCAAGAATGTGACAGTCACATGACCAATATATATTTATAGGTCACACTGTTGTAGAAGCATGTATAATTGGACATCCAATTAGTTTCCTTAATAGGAATAAGATTTGAATTTCAAGTGAATAATTAATTAATGACCAAATAATTTTTCATCCCATCATGCATAATAAAGCGATAAGATTTGAATTTGAAGTGAATATTATTATAATAATATTATTATTGTAGCATCAATCATGTTTACAATCTAACTGAGTGTTCATGACCTAGTGAATTGTATGTGTTTCTCTAGTTCCTAGTTTACACACTACTAGTGAGTATAATGTTGTTTGATGTGTTAGTCTCTGGAGCAAAGCTTCATTTCACTACACTTGAGATAAAAGGAGAATCCGGACCATCCATCGAAGTAGCCATTGTTGTATGGTGTGTTCAGGTTTGAACATGAGCACTCATTGTACCACCATCCTGCACTGTTGATCTGAGCACAGTTTCCTGACCAGTTATCATTATCCCTGTCACGTGTTGTGAATGGCATAACATCACTGTTTCCAGTTGACAGACATGCTCTCATCCCATCACCAGCTGTTCCACTGTATGCTCCAAGATCTAGTCTGTACTTGTTGGCAGCATTGTGAAACAGCAATGGAGCTGTAGATGGCATATTTGTGTATTCCTTTATTGGTGGTCATGTCAATTCTCAACTCGGCAGCACAAACACTGAATGTCAAGCAGTTGATCTTCTTCAATCCAAGCCAATGTTCGTACTGTGGATCTCCAAATCCTTCTTCGTAATCAGTCCAGTTACGATTGAAGTCCAATTGAGCATGTCTTCTTCTCTGGAACACGATCCATTGTCCATTTTTCATGTCACAAAATACTTTGAATGGTTTGGTATTGGGACAGTTTGGTGCAATAGTGTAGACTCCATCTTGAGTACATCCTCTCTGATAGACCTCTTTACAGTCACGAGGTATGGTATCCCCAGATGGTGTACCTGAGAATGAAGGGAATCCACTAACCTGACCAGTACACATAGTTGTTGCATGATATTTCTAGTCTGTAGTCCTAGTAGCTAGCTACCCCAGTGTCCTAGGGTACAGTGTATATTAATAATATGATTGAACTCACATTGTGCATTTGTGGTGTGTGTTCCAGCTAGGATGAATCCAATAGTGAGGATGACTGGTGTGAGTAAATTCTCCATTGTCATCTTGTGTCAGTAATTGAAGTAACTGCAGTGACCTCCAATGCAGGTTGATATCTTGTCCACTTGTTGTCTTTCTCCCTTTGAGCTGTTTGTGTTGTTGTAGGTGGTCACTTCTCTTCATTTATAGCCCACCACCTGCAGAAGTGTGTCGGTGTGTGGGTAACAGAAGACCATATTTCGGCAAAATTGCAATTTTTCTCCTTTTATGGTCATCTCTCACTGTCTTCAGTAGGTTTATTCTATTTATAGACCTAGGAGTATTATGTCCTAGTATGGTATTATAATTGTTGTCAACTATGTTGGCAGAAGTTAACAGGTGTCCCCCCTATATGTGTGGGTGGATGAAAATTAGTGTCCCCAGTGTATGCATGTATGTGTGCATATTGTGTGTGCATGCAGCATGCACGTGTGTATGCCCATGCAGTAGTGTGCATGAGACTGATTGCATATGGCTTCCCAGTTAAGGCACAATGAACAGGATGTAGGCGTGGGAAATTGCTCCTTTATAGAGTCTGGTCAATATACAATGTCAGCACAGCAGCTAGAAGGTGCACAAGATTGAGTAAGTTTGAACAGGGTAGAAGTTAAACTGCTCCCAACCACCACAGAGCTAGATGAAGGAGTAAAATATATGGAAATGAGATAGACTACCATAGGGTGGATGATAGGGTTAGGTGCATAGGGGTTAAGTAAGCCGGAAAGTGGTGTAGCTTGCCATATGTATTGCACAATTGGGTAAGCATGCCCCCTTCGATGATGACGTTCAGCTACATGTAATATGGTCCCATGCTTTGGGACAGGTACAGCCAGAGGCTCATGTTGAGTAAGAGTCCCAGTGTGATCTGGGTTGAAGTCTGAGGGGGGGGGCATCCATTAAACTCAGTCTAACTTTGTACACAAGTCAAGAGTTGTTAATTAGCCTTCTACTGAGGTCATCCATCATTGATTGGTGGAACCATAATATGTTCTTGTCTGTTCCATTAGTATCATTGGATTGTGTATGTCATCCGATCTCCTTGTGTGAGTCCAGTCCTGAAACATTACTATAGTACTGTACTCTGACCTGTTATGATCATGATGAATGTTGGATTGTGTATGTCATTCCATCGCCTTGTTAGTAAGACTCAATCCATGTACTCAAGCCAAGAGTTGTTAGCCATCGTGTATGCAGCAATGTGTCACCACCCTGGCCTCCACAGGGTCCAAGTGACACATATCAGCACAGCTAAACATGCATGTGCATTCTCTGAAAGTCTTGTAGCATTCTAAATTCTGTCTCCTAAGCAATATGTACGTATGTAAAGGAGTGAGGGAAATACCTATCTTAAAACAGTATAGCATCTGTTGCTATAGAAGCAACACACTTATATAGCAATTTTATAATGTACAAAGCCCTAGCCATTGTATTGTATGAAGTTTCTAATCATTTAGCTGATGTAATCTTCAAATGTTTATGTTATCAATGGATACTCTACTGGTTGAGACATGGTCACTCGGGCAGTATAACACATAAATCCACTCTCCCTTGAGACTTGTCATTTTATATGTCATACTGTCCTGGTGTCCATGTCTTGACCACTAAATAATCCTCACCAAAATAGCATGTACAATGTGTGTATATTTGTAATGATATTATTATTATTATAAATCATATTCCAGTTCCCACATTATCACTTCCTGTAATGAATGTCATTAAATTAATCACACATCAAAGGATTACATCATTGATCATAGCACATGTGGTAAATATAAGCCAATCTACCTAATGTTGGTGTATGTGTAGAGTTAGTTATTGTGTGTGTTTCCATTAATCCTATCATTGCACACTTGCATGATCC
>OZ026547.1:4282094-4334594 GCA_964020155.1 Chondrilla cf. caribensis
ATTGTGTTCGGCCAGATTAAAAGAACACTACCTGTTGGTGGACCAACCATGAAATTGTGTCGTAATATTAATCCTTCCAGTGTGACCATATTGGAACAAGTGTGCATATGCATGCTAATTATCCTTAATTGTGTGTGTGATTGATGTCTGTTGTACATGTCACTGACTAAAAATCCAGTGTTGGATAGATAAATTTTGTTTAAGATGAGTATATACCCTCTAGCAATAATAATCCAAGCTAGAGGATGTATCCATATGCATATGAAATCATGCATACCTCGGGAGTACACACGTACTATCGTTTCATGCAGGTGCTACATAGTTTTTATAATTGTGCCGCAATGTTGGACGTATACGGTGTTTGTATTCCAAACATAATACATTTAGTGACAGGAATTGAATTCAAATTCGGATCAATGCTGGAGAAACAGCACACTTAGGTCTTTATTTGGAAGAACAGTTGAGGAGAAGGGTTAAAATTCTAAGACACAGGGGTATAATTGTGATAGGAGATACAGCACTATATTATATAATATATGTAACAATCAAGGAAAGTTTGAAGAATGCAAGATTTAGACAAAGGCCAGGGGTCATCCCCTGTTCATTCAACCCTGTTCATTCAAGCATTGGGGATATAAGGATAAAATGGTGGTATAGCCTGGGAATGATCGGTAGGTGAGCATGATCCCAAATGCAGCACAAATAAAAACTGAGTAGTGTGCATGTACATGCATAATAGTTGAATGCATGTGTTAGAAAGAAAAAAAATAATACATACCACTTATGATACATGTACAACTGGTCATTAGAGACATTTGATGATACAATTTCTTCCTGGTGTCTGCAACATATTATAGTGATATATATGCACAGTCTTTTATATCAACCGGAAGTAATAACAGCACTTTAGGATGAACATCTTGTGCAATGATTGTCAAATCATAGCACAAGTCAACGTCATTAAAATGGCTGCAGAATACATTGGCCGAATACGATCTAAATCTTGTTCTTCGTTCACGTTGAATTGGACTGTCTCATTCGACTGTCTTGTGCCTTCGTAGTAGAGGTTTGCTGCCATGGTGTCACTTCTGAGGTCTTTTCTCCACGGAAGCCATCAGGTAAGACTTACTCAGCAAGTTTCTGTTGCCTCATCCGAAATTCGCTCGGATACTTGCACGGTAACTTAGACCATATCGCTGATGTTGTTATTTTACTAGCATGTTCTGGTAGATCGATCAATGCGACATCGTCTTTGCGATTGTCGCTTTTGCACCTTAAATGGTACAAAGCCCAAGCCATTGTGTGAAGCTACTGATCATTTATCTGAGTAATCTTTAAAGGCTTATGATATCAACGGATGCTCTACTGGTTAAGACATGGTCACTCAGGCAGTATGACACATAAATCCACTCTCCCTTGAGACTTGTCATTTTATATGTCATACTGTCCTGGTGTCCATGTCTTGACCACTAAATAATCCTCACTAAAATAGCATGTACAACATGCTATTTTATATATATGTAATGATATTTATCATTATTGTTACATTTCATGTTCCGGTTCCCACATTATCACTTCCTGTAATGAATGTCATTAAATTCACTTATCAAAGAATTACATCATTGATCATAATACACATGATGATAAATATAATCCAATCTACCTAATGTTAGTGTATGTGTAGAGTTAGTTGTGTTAGTGTTTCCATTAAATCAATCCTATGATTGTACACAGTGTGTTTATGACCATTGGTTGTTGTGTTAGTCGCGAAAGCGTAACTTCATTTGAGCAAACTTCAGAGAAATCCAGTTATTGAGAAAATATTTCCAAACTACTCCTCGATCACCACTCAGTCCACTACGATACAGACCGTTGAGGTTAGAAAGACCACAACCTTTGTACCACCATGCTCCTGGCAATCTAGTAGCACAGTTCCAACTCCACTGATCATTGTCACTATCTTTAGTGCTAAACTGCATACCATTATGAAAGGTTAGTGAATCTCCAGCAGTTCCTGTATAACCTGCTATGTTTAGTCTGTAGTTTGTTCCACTGTTGCCAACAGAGAAGAAAGAATATTGAGCATATTTGTAGTTCCCTTCGTAGTCTGCTAAATCGACTCTTAGTTCTGTTCTCGGTCTTCTGGTAGTGAGACAAACAAGGTTCTCCAAGCCAAGCCAATGTTCACCCTTTGGTTGTCCAAACCCTACTACGTAGTCTGCCCAGTTCCTGTAGAAATCCACAGATCCATCCATTCTTGACTGGAAGACAGTCCACCCTCCATTCTTCATATCACAGGAGACATTAAATGGTTTTCCACATCCAGGGTCAATAGTGTAGACTCCATCTTGTCTACATCCTTTGAGATAGGCCTCTCTGCATTCTTTAACAGGTGTTGATGGACCTGTGCAAATGTACCCAGTATGTATGTAGGATAGAGTAGTCACTATATGCAAGGTCTTATATTAACATGTGTTTGTTGTGTATTGAGTGAGATGCTACATATTACATCCATACAAATGTGTAATAATCCAGATATTGAGATACATACTGTAAGTATTGTATTTGGTAGAAAAACTGAATGTACTGTCATACGAAAAGTGGTCCCCACCGAGAGTGGTCCCCCGGACTATTTTCGGCACCATATTTGGTCTCCCATATACCATCAAAAATGGTTAGGGTTAGGATTTGGGTTATGATTAAGGTCAGAGTTAGGGTTTAGTGTTAGGTTTAGGGTTAGGGTTAGGGTTTGGGTTAGGTTTAGGCACAAGCGGACCATTTAGGACGTCGGAAACCTGTCCGCACGGACTGGTTTTGCCGCTATTTCCGGTCCCGGGGACTGTTTTTGGCAGCGGACCATAATTTTCGTGACAGTACTATAGTTTGTCCATACATTCACCTGTATGTGTGTCTGATATTTCTCATGTTTGTAGAAAAATACTAATAAAGCAACAGTATGTTTCTCAGATACCTACATACTAAGAAGTACTTGTGTATAGTTTGAAATTCTCATAGGTAGCAATAAGACAAATAATAGTTTGAAATCACTTTTAGCGAAAGTGGAATTTTCCATGCATGTTGGAAGGCCCACCAATAAAGGCTCACACTTAAGGTCAAGATCAACATTTGGGACAGCTGGGTATTCAGACCTTTCTCAAGAGGAAGCTGTTTTGAGTGTATTGAAAGTAGTGTAGTATTATAGTACATGTACTCATATATTCTCTGAGGTACTTATACACATTTATATATGCTTTTAGGTTTTGACAAATACATGCAAATTCTCATCTATATTTGATACAATACATAAGTATAGCCGTACAAAGGTTTTATGCCATATACCATAATTGAGTGTATAGAAGGTTTTATGCCATGTACCATAATTGAGTGTATATTTTGTACTCACATTGTCCATATGCTGAAGTAGCTAGTAGAAGTATGGCAATAGTTATTGATCCACGACTAAAGTTGATCATGTTCTTGTTCCTGAGCTGTAATGTTCTCTGTAGTCAGTGTTCTCTTTCTCCTTGATCTCTCTTACTTGTTGTTTCTGTGTGTTGAGCGGTGTTCTTTTATAGCTTTGGGTTTGCGAGTTGTGTTGCCATGGTAATAACAATAGATTCAACTCATTGTATTGGTGAACCAGAAAAGATTCCCATTACATCAGAATTTTAACTTGGGATGTACATCAATCTAGAAGGAACTGATATTTTAGGGAATTTCTTCGTGACAGGATTGTTATAAAATCTGATGTAATTTGTCTTTTCTCCATACAGCTGTGCCTAGGGTGGTAGGTTTAGGTAACGTGAATATTGTTGAACTTTGCTGTCCTGTTTACTCCAATCAGGGACACTACCCAAAGGAGTGTTATTGAGGAAATTTCATTTGTACGTTACTGATTGTGTTTTTGGAACAGGAACAGTTTATGATAACTATGAATAATGTTATGGTCAATTTGGGTCACTAAATGCAAACTACCCAGTTAGTACACACTCCTGATGATTAATACACACTCCTGGTTAGTACACACTCCTGGTTAGCATACACTCCTGCTTAATACACACTCCTGCTTAATACACACTCCTGCTTAGTA
Organism: Chondrilla cf. caribensis; assembly: GCA_964020155.1. Lineage (NCBI taxonomy): Eukaryota > Metazoa > Porifera > Demospongiae > Chondrillida > Chondrillidae > Chondrilla > Chondrilla cf. caribensis. The sequence continues at coordinate 4,286,185 of OZ026547.1, forward strand.
CACACTCCTGCTTAGTACACAGTCCTGATTGATACATACTCCCAGTTGACACACACTCCTGGTTAATACACACACCCGGTTAGTACACACATGCACCTCACTTAGCCCCTAGATAATGTATATCTACATTAATTTGTCATTAGTTTGTGGGTTTGAGTGAGTTGTCATGGCATTATTGCCATACCATATCATCAGTCATGAGATGTTTACAATAATATCACTTGTGATGTGTCAGACTTCTTAATGTGTTTATGTCTCCTCTAATGTTGTTATTGTATTTTGTATAGTAGCTGTTTGTGTGAGTGGAGTCTTGAAACATTCCAAATTCTTTACCTCCTGTCTCCTAAGCAGTATGTGAATATGTGAAGTAATAGTACTTGTATCCTGGTTGAGGAGTAGATCAAAGAAGAAACTGTGCATAGATACGCCATGCAGCACAGGTCAGTGATATAACACAGGTCACCAGACAGGTTTCATTGTTAGGATTAATTGCGTGAGAACGAGGCAGGAAATTAGTAAACACATTTCTATTGCATATAATATACTGCATTGGACTATGCACATATTTGCAGTATGAATTGTCTACCATTCACCACACCAGGATACAAGTCAGTTATATCCTTCCTAGCTGTGCTGCAGCAGATGAAGTGCTAACAGTTAACTATTACATGTGTTCATTGTACATGTATGAGTACTCTAATGTATGTACTTTATGTACTGTAGTGGTGGTGTGTGTGGAAACTGTGTGTGGAAATCCACCAAACAATTCTGAAACAAATTATGGTGGATTAATGAGTATTCACTTTAAACCATAATATATATATATATATATATATATATATATGTGTGTGTGATTTTGCATACTTTGGGTATACATCTTACGTACATATTGTGTCTGCATTGACATGCATGACTCCCCAATTTGTATGTACGTATAACTGTATCATAGTGTAGACTGTACATGTATTGGTTGCCTTAGTAACACAAATGATATCACCCTCGTTCCCGAAGGAATAACAAGTGGTGTGTGTTGTGTTATCAGAAAGTGAATTTTATTGTATTCTTGTGTCTCCAATGATTGTCTGTAGGTTGAAAGTTCTATTAACAATTTGATACTTTATGAATAGTAATAGGTATTTTTTCAATAAGGAATTGGATAATAAGGATTTTGTATTGGAATGTATGTACTATAATATAAAATTGGAATAACTTGTTATTCTTGTGGTGTAGTGACCCTGTCTGTCTGTCTAGTTCCATTAGAACTTGTAATGTACACAAAACATGTTTACTTGTAATGTTGTTGATGTGTTGAGATGATCTGTATAATGATATGTACTGGTTGGTATTTCTTAGCATTGTTGACTTGGGTATATTCCCATTGCATATTTCTGAATCAGTGAAATTTGCAATTTCTATAATATGGTTTTCTACATGCATGTACATGCATGTAGAAAAACTATATACTAAATGAGTATGTGTACATAGACACTATACATACTATACAATGAAGTATGTCTCCTTTGGTCCCCATTTGATTCAACAAATAATGGTTTCTGGAAGACGTGATCTCTGCGTATTTCCTTCCAACTTCTGACACATGTATATGTTACTTTTCAAGATGGTGCAATCGGTTTTGGTCAACAAAGTTTGTGTTATGTCTAACAAGCCCTATCAGTCAACACATCTAACATTTTCTGGTCACTCGTTCAGTGAAACTGTAATTTTGTCTCGTTCCTTCCAAGCATCCTGCCTTACTCATTTTTATGGCACCACTATGATGAGTGATTCAATGATGTTGGCCAGTGAGTTCTGCTTCGTTTGTTGTAAGGCAGTGAATGAAAATATGGTAAATATTCCAGCAACAGTAGAACCAGCATTTTAGACAGTGGATCCACCAATTGGAAAGATGCAACCAGGAATTTTGAAAACTACCAGGAATCTGGTTTTCACAAATCGAGCATATGCCTTATCAAATCGGGTCCTTTAAGTATCTGTAAAAGTCCACTAGTAGGTTCTCAGTCTTTGGTATAATGATGTGTACAATTAAGTGTCATGTAAATGCCAGAACAATATTCATGATGCAATACGTAATAGTACTAGTACTGATGGCCATACCACTGCTCCGGGCCTACTTTACATACTGTACAGTGTATACTGTTTTGTACATGAGATCTTTACATACGGTACATATCATCTATACATCATCAGATGCTAACATTTAGTTTACTTATACATACATATACACTAAAATATACTTATTGCTTTTTTATTGTATGCAATTTGAGAGTAAATAATCTGTATTGTATGTACACACATGTAATATATTCTTTTGCTTCTGTTCTATTCCTTGATCTCTCTTACTTGTTGTTTCTGTGTGTTGAGTGGTGTTCTTTTATAGCATTGGTTAGTGGGTATGTACATGTGGGTGGGTGTTGTCATGACAGTATGTTGGTTACCTTGGTAACACACCTAATCTCACCCTTCTGTCTGAAGGAATAACAAGTGGTGTGTTGTGTTTTCAGAAAGTGAATTTTCTTGTATTCTGTGTATCCAGTGATTATTGGTAGGTTGAAGGTTCTATAAACAATTTAATTTATATGGATAGTAATAGGTATGTATTCAATAAAGACGTTTTAGTATTGGAGTGTATTTAATATAATGTGAAATTGGAATCACTTGTTTTTCTTGTGATGTAGTGACCCTGTCTGTCTGTCTAGTTCCATTGGAACTTGTAATGCACACAACACATGTTTACTTGTAATGTTGTTGATTTGTTGAGATAATTTGTACATTTACTGGTTGGTATTTCCTAGCATTGCAGACTTGGGTATAATCCCATTCCAAATTTTATAATCTTCCAGTGAAATGTACCATTTCTACATAATATTATAATATGTTTGCACACATACGTATGTGTACATACATACTGTACAATGAGGCATATCTCCTTTGGTCTTCAGTTGCTTTGGGAAATAATGGATTCTTTGAGAAGTGGTCTGCCCCCAGCAGTTGTAACCAGCACACTTGATCCGTATAGTGTATACTGTGTTGTATGTGAGGTCCGTACCTACTATACAGTGTATACTGTGTTGTACATGAGACCTGTACATAATGTACAACTATTATGTATCCCGTTCAATAGCACGATTACGAGTAGCGGAGATGGATTTCGTTCACGACATCGAAAAAGGCGATTTTCTCAAAGAGCTGGAGGTGGCTATCAACCCATTCAGGTGGCATCTTGGCCACCCGTACTTCCCGAACCAACGAGCGTCATGCAGGACACTTATCGAACGAACGAGGTAAATGGCCGAATCCACGAGCCTTGGAATATTTACCAAGCGAACGAAGAAACTCATCGAACCAACGAGTTTCAGAGTATTTACCGAACGAACAAAGAAACTTGCCGAACCAATGAGGTTTAGAATACTCACCGAACGAACGAAGCAAAGGTTATGGCTTATTCTAATGGAATATCCGAGAAACAGCCTTTTTAGCCCCCGTTGAGAACGTCGAAGAGTGGCTCGAGCCAAGAATACAGCCAAGAATACACAATGGGCACATAACAATGGCTGTTGATTAATTAATACCAGTCACTTAAAAACCGGGGTACATCACTAATAATAAGGTCAGTTTTGTACCCCAGTACATCGCGAATGTACTCCAGTTGGTCCCTATGATCTTAAATGACAATATCACCAATCGGGATACATTATATACTGTGTTGCACATGAGATCTGTACAATACTGTACAGTGTATACTGTGTCGTACATGGGATCTGTACATGCTATACAGTGTATGTATTCTGTGTTGTACATAAGATCTGTACATACTGTACAGTGCATGTATACTGTGTTGTACATATGATCTGTACATACTGTACTGTGTATACTGTGTATACACATTGGACATGCTGTACATATCATCTACACTGCCTCATCTAGTAAACATATGCCTATTCTTCCAAATTGTATTCACTGTACTTCTAATTTGGAACACTAAGCTGTTCAGAAATATGAGTCTGCTTCATCCCACTCCGAATCTTTAAAATAATCTCGAACTTTTCCTTCAAAGAAATAGATTTCTTTTTGCTGCAGCCATGACTTTCACCTCCCTACGTACTATCTGAGGATTCCCGCACGTAGGCCAGCATCATATGTACATCATAACAGGAAACACATCATAACCGGGTACGCACTATATGATGTATTTTGTTGATAAAACAATAGCGAACGTTCTACATTCTCATAGATTTGTACATACTGATCGTTGGTGTTTATTATCCCAGGTATGTACTAATTTAGTTTGACAGTACATACCTAATTATATGCATTGTATTATTATCTGTATGCAATATGTGTGCACTGCATAATTTTATTGTATATGCGCACATGTTTATTTTGTACATTGTATGTGTGTTTGAAATATTTTTGTATTTATAATTGTCGATTTGTGAAGATGTGTGTGTACTATTATGATATGTAATGTGAACACTCAGTGACTGTCTCAATTATTTCCTAAAACTTTGCTAAATGCGATTATTCAGAGAAAACATATGGAAATTGTGTCCAGTTAATTTTGTTATGAATGGGAATATAAGTAGTTCTATGTAGTGGAATTAGTGTATCCATGGTAACACTGTAGGCCTAGGACTGTTCTGACTAGTCTCTAGCTCTGAGTTTCATTTCAGCAAACTTTAATGAGTTAGTGTGACTGGTGAATGTGTACCAAAGAACTGTCTCCCAGCCAGTTGGTGTTGTGTCATGATGGTAGATGCCATTCAGTTGTGATTGCATGCAGGCGTTGTACCACCATCCTCCCTTATATTGTTGTGCACAGTTACCACCACCACTAATCAAGTCATTGTCATTGTCATATGTGGAGAATGCCATTCCATTAATGTTGGAGCTGCTGATAATACTGTCTCCAGCAGTTCCGCTGTAGCCTGCAACCTGTAGCTTGTACTTACTAGCCGCATTCCCGACCATAAAGAAGTTGTAGTAGGCGTATTTCTTATCTCCTCGGAAATCGGCCATGTCAATTCTCATTTCAGTTCTGGCAGTTATTGTAGTGAGACAGTGGATCTTCTCCAGACCCAGCCACTGCTCACCCCAGACTGAACCAAAGCCCAACACATAGTCTGCCCAACCTCTAGTGAAATTCTCGGATCCATCCATTCTTCTCTGGAAGACAGTGTATTGGTTGTTGCAATAAACTTGGAATGGTTTCTGGTTTGGACAGTGAGGGTCAATAGTGTAGACTCCATCTTGAGTACATCCTCTCTGATAGACCTCCTTACAGTCACGAGGTATGGGGTTTCCAGTGTTACCTGTGTGTGTAATAGATGAAATACCTAGCATATTATAGTATTTATAATATTAGAACACTGTGTGTTTGCATATACTCTTCATCATCAGATACATGCAGTTGTGTTAGACTATCCCATATGAACTTTGTTAAGTGGTGAGTTTGGTTAGTAATTGGCCATTTTCCATTGTATGACCATTTGAAACATTCCTGACTTAACTTTTGGAGGAAAGTGGTCCCCTTTCCCCGTAACACAAAAGCTAGTGTATTACCAAGAAGGCCTATCAGAGGATATATATCGGAACTATAATGAAGTAGCATAGCTAACACCCATTGCAATGATTTCCCCCTCCCTATTAATTGTCTGAATCCATTTCAACATAAATTGTGTGGATCCGTTCATACATTTGTTCATTTGCTCATCCAGGTACTGTGAGACTTTTGATTGCATGTAGCTGTGTATGTAGTTAGTATGTTGTACTCACATTGTCCATATGCTGTAGTAGCTAGTAAAAGTATGGCAATAGTTGTTGATCTGCAACTGAAGTTGATCATGTTCTTGTTCCTGAGCTGTAACGTTCTCTGTAGTCAGTGTTCTCTTTCTCGATGATCTCCCTTACTTGTTGTTTCTTTGTGTTGATCGAGTGGTGTTCTTTTATAGCATTGGTTAGTGTGTGTGAACATGTGAGAGTTGTGTTGTCATGACAATTTGTCTGTTGTCATGGTAATATCATCACACCACATCGTCAGTCATGAGAAGTTTACAGACTTCCACATATAGTATAGTTATAGTACAACTACTATGATGAATGTAGTACAATACAGTTGTATATATTTACATGTATACCTATGATTATATTGTCATTGGTGTTCTTTTAGTACTTGTTGTTGATGTTGTTGTGTTGCTTAGTTGAGTGTTTATCCACATTTCTCTGTGTTTGTTGCAGCCATTGTCAAGGAGATGTGTTTGATAAGGGACAATGTAGCAGATCCGGTCAAATTCCTTTCAAATATTGCAGTCCACCTATCTGGTCCATCCAGAACACCAGGAACTGTCATAGTTGGAAGCATTGGTTTCCGTAACTTCACTCCAAAGCTGACCAGTACACTCCTGTTGTCTGTGGGTGGGACTAATGTGATGTTGGGTCTCATTGCCATGGCAACCATGGTAGAGTGTCTATACACCTCGGTAAAAGCTCGTGTGTACGGTTGGCAGAAACAGTGTTGCTTTGAAGGACATGGAGAAATCGGGCAGTTTTAAGGTTATTAAGTGGCATGTTGCAGGGAAGGATCAAAGGGAAATAGTGTATTTACGTACAACATACATACAAATCTACAGTATATATATACTACCAACATGCATATGTCCTGTATATGCTGTATGTGCATATGTACATACTGTATACAGTGTGACCTGTAGTAAAGACCACCTCAGCACAAAGACCACCTGTCCTAGCTAAGTGACCATAGCTGGACTCTCCACTATGTCCACTCAACTACAGTAGAACACCTGTGTATAAAGACCACCTGCATTGAGAGACTACTGTTTACTGGTTCCTTGGGTGGTCTTTATATACAGGTTCCACTGTACATCAACTACTACAGTGTGTCCCTTGGGTGGTCTTTATATACAGGTTCCACTGTATATGTACAGTATGTACCCATTGTTCATGTTGACCTACGTACCTGCACACATGTACATGCATGCACACTTACAACCGTCATACATTACATTACATGTACATATGTAGTGTGTTAAAACACTGGACCAGTTGTATATCTCTCGCCCCTCCCATTTTTTCTTCTCATCTCTCAAAGATTCTTAGTATGTTCCTCCACTCGAAGAGCTCGCTCCTCAATGGGAACATTCTCCATCTTATTCTCAGCCTCGTTGGAACACTGGACAGCGAACACAAGTGCATTGAGATCCCCTACCCCCAGGCCTTCAAGGACCTGCTAGCTGGTGAGCTTGAGCCTTGAGATTCTGTCAAACAGGCAGGGGAATGTTACCAAATTCCCCCATATCAGAATTACAACCTTGTTTCCACCTTGACATAACCTTTTGCATGGCTGTCACAAGGTTGTACAAGCTTGTATGGACCTGTATGGCTGTGAGAGGTACATAGCTACAAGTTTGTACAAGCTTGTATGGACCTGTATGGCTGTGAGAGGTACATAGCTACAAGTTTGTACAAGCTTATATAATACTGTTGTATGAGATGGCTACATGAGGAGATACAAGCTTGTATTATCTTGTAGTAAGGTTGTAGAAGGTGGCTACAAGGTTGTACAAGCTTGTATTATCTTGTAGTAAGGTTGTAGAAGGTGGCTACAAGGTTGTACAAGCTTGTATTATCTTGTAGTAAGATTGTAGAAGGTGGTTACAAGGCTGTGTTATCTTGCAGTAAGGTTGTAGAAGGTGGCTACAAGTTTGTACAAGCTTGCATAAACATGATTGCTATCACTTTGTTTACAGTTTTACCTTCACATTCTTATGTATGTAGGTTGTGACATGTATATTTCATGTGGACTATCTCATTGCATGTTTTTTTACTCTTTGTGACATGTTTAGAGATTCAAGTGTTTCCTGTTTTGGTACATGTTGTACAGATATGGGTGTTTCTGATCTGTTATTTAGTGTACAGATCTGAATGTTTCCTGTGTGTTCTTTGCATACAGATCTGAGTGTTTGGAGTGAAGCTTCTCAAGACATCCAGCGTTCTCTTCTGCAACATTTCAGGGAGTTGTTGGTTGCTGGAATGTGTATGTGCACATGTACGTATACCCACAAGCTGTTCATGTATGTATGTACAATATGTGTGTCTGTATGTTTTATATAGAATGTATGTATACATACAATACAGATCGAAGTACATTGTCTGTGTGTACTATATAGTAAGTACATATATATAAATTACATACAGTACATATCAAATTACATGGGTGCACGTATATCTGTATGTGTTGTACTGTATGTATGTATGTGGTATGTTGCATGGATGACTTCAAAGGAAAAGCAGTGCACACTTCCCTGATGTACGCACACTCTATTCGATGTTGCATTGTGGATAATTGGTTATATCCTTTCCACACGTCCACTAATCATTGCTCAATCAAAGTTGCACCCACGCAACATACCACATAATGACTAAAGTACATCTGGAGAAGCTGTAGCGGATACAAAGGTACTTTAGCTATTACATGTATACATTATATTCAGTGCATTTCAAATTATATTATATTATATATCATGTGTGTATGATATACGTGTTATATAGTATATATGTTAGAGATATCCTGGTGTATGTAGTGAATGATAGACACTTTATACTACAAATATGTGTGTAGTTCAATGCCACATAATAAATGGGATAGAAAAGTGTTTACCAATAATTATCACCTGTCTTGTTCTCCTGCAATTAAAACCTGTCTGCTGACCTGTGCTGTATCACCGACCTGTGCTACATGGCTCAGGTACACACAGTTTTTCCTTTGATCTACCCCTCAACCAGGATACAAGTATATACGTATGTGTAAGTATAGATTAACATTGTAATCAGCCAAGGTGCTACAGCAACAGTACTTGTATCCCGGTTGATTGGGGTAGTCCAAAGGAAACCTGTGCATACATAAGCCATGTAGCACAGGTCTGTGATGCAGCACAGATCTGTATGTGTAATAGTAAATGCTTGTTAATCCGTCACTGCTTTATCCACCAAACCTTTATTTAATCCACCACAATTTCCCAGTACTAATATAATGTACAAGTACCAATGAATATCCAGTTAATACACCATATTCTTTGAAAACGAATTGTGGCGGATGAACACAAATTCATTGTATATGTCTGCATGTCTGTATGTCTGTGTGTCTAATGTGATTGTGTGTGGTTTTGTTAGCATCGATTGCACAAATGCTCAGATGATGACCGAGATGGGTTTGGTGTCCACAATGCTCCACCATCTGCAAGATGTCAACCAGGAGGAGAAGAGCAAGAAGGACATTTGTGACACTTTGGCCCTGTTGTTTAGGTGTAGTTTGAACGACCAAGGTTTGAGAAGGCGGTGTGTGTGTGTGTGTGTGTGTGTGTGTGTGTGTGTGTGTGTGTGTGTGTGTGTGTGTTTGTGTGCGTTGTGCATGTACGTGTGTGGTGTGTGTGCGTGTGTGGTGTGTGTGTGGGTGTTGGTGTACATGTGTGTGTGCATATACGTGTGCATGTGCATGTGTGTGCAGGTGCAGTGTATGGTGTGGTGTGTGTACGTGTGCCCGTTTGCACGCATGTTGCATTTATGTGTAATTCTGAATACCATACATATTGTAACATGGTGAAACTTAGTATCATGTATTAATGTAATATTGTATAGTGTTTCACATTATGTATATCTCTGATGTTTTACCTGCTTCAGACTTAGGCAGTACATGGTGAACACTCTTCCTGAGAAATTCGAGGAAGGATTTCACGAGAGACTCCAGCGGTGGAACCCGTTACCAAGCAAAGGCGTCAGACGTCAAGGTCTTCTCTCTCGTCGGAGGAGGCTCAAGCCATTCAGTCCATTAGACTGAGGCATTTGTTGCTGGATTTAGTTGAGCAACTAATGTTGAATGTTGATCGCAGCAATGAAGAGTGAGTTCACGCACAGTGTGCATCCTTGAAATTTGTGAACACTTTCAACTTCATTTCTGTGGATAAGAATGAATTCATATACCTTACAGAACACGTACACATGCAGGCATGCACACACACGCACTCACACACACATACTCACACATATATACCTAAATCTTTTTGATCAAATTGATTTTGCTCCATATTGCAGACCCTTGATTTGACACACCTCAAGACCTTTTGGTACATTTCCAAACCAATGGGAGCACAAACTGAAGAACAGAAGCAGTACTACATGCAAAAGTACTCAGAGGATGCTTGTGAACCCACATGTATGTCATGTGATTATCACAAGCACATAAATCATGTGATTGTCATATGTAATTCATGCCATCACATGTAAATTGTTGATTGTCACATGTTTTAGTGTCACTTCGTTCTACACCACTTCCTCTGTTCTCTGTAGTCAACTAACCAGAACACTTCCACTACTGAATCCACTACTGCTCAGCCATGACTGTTGCCTCCTACCTCATCAGAATGGAGCCATACACACAGTATTTCATACATATCCAGGTTTGAGGATTATTATGCATGCACATAGCTGTATTATTCTTGTATAAATTCATGTTAATTTGGAAACTTGTATGTTGTATTTTATACAAAGCTAGGATGAAATACAATATATGTATGGTGCAGAATCATCAAGTTGAAAAAAAACTACAAGGGATCCTTCAAATTGCCTTTTGTCCTGTATCATAGTGTATATAATATTATACACATACATACATACACTGCTACAGGAACCAAACAAAGCTAAAGAATTGGTTTATATTGAATAGCAATTTGTCTCAAGGGTGTTTGTCAAAAAGAGTTTCTACTGTCCCTTTACAGCATAATATAAATAATTTTTATTGTGATGTCAGTTATCATTTTATTCAATGGCTGTATCTACTGTATTCATTGTTACAGTTGTATTTTCTCAATCTTGTTTCTCGTGGGACGGCCGTTTTGACTGAGCAGATAAAGCATTTAACAGCATCGAAATGGCTTTGAGATCAGCTTTGGACGAAGACAGAAATGACATCCGAGAAGTGATCCCCGAGTTCTACTTCCCCCAGACTTCCTCACCAACAGCAACATGTTTGTGCTCGGTGAGTGGTGGAGTGAGTGGGAGTATCTAACCGATCAGCTTCCCTCCATAACTGTTTTGTTGAACACCTGTGCAATGAAAGTCTCATATACCTGGCCAATAGTTTTCATATTTACACATTTGGATTTGATAAACAACTCACAAAATTGTACACACAAACCTGGAAATGGAAAAAACACCTGGGTACGAGGCTAACACAATAGCATATGTTGTGTACTGATTCCACTTCTCCCTGCATTTTCTCTAACTCTTTATCCCCAAATGGCTATCCACTGTAGTGTTAACAAGATGTTTGTTTACATTTGCACGGAATATATGCATTTGTGTGAAAAACATACACTGTATGTGTAAGATATGAATTTGAGTTTCCTGTCATGTAATTGCATGGTAGTGCAGTATATGCTGGTGGAGGTCATGTGACAGTCACATGACTAATGTATAGGCATGCTGGATGTTATAGAATATGACAGTCACATGACTTTTGTATATTTTTGTTGGGTGTCATGTGACATATCTAAAAACTATTATAGCATCCGTTACCATAGAAACAGTACTATTATACAGCAAGTTTATAATGAATAAAGCGCTAGCAACAGTATAAAGCATTAGCAACGGATGCTATACTGGTTAAGACATGGACACTTGGGCAGCATAACATATACATGTAATACACTTGCCCTCAGGCACTTTGTGCCCTCGGGACTCGGTATTATATGTGTTATACCCCCCTCGTGCCCATGTTCCCACTCAATAAATCAAACTGTAATAGAAGCACTATAATTGGATATATTCTATTAAATTATTTTCATCCCATTATGCATAGCGACTGCACACTATACACGGTACAATGTGATGTGAAGATATCTTCATTAAAATTAGATATACACTGAATATTTCTTCATCCCATTATACATAGCAATAAGATTTAAATTTGAAGTGAATATTGTTATTATTGTAGTATCAATCATGTTTACAATCTAACTGAGTGTTCATGACCTAGTAAATTGTATGTGTTTCTCAAGTTCCTAGTTCACACACTACTAGTGAGTATAATGTTGTTTGCTGTGTTAGTCTCTGGAACGAAGCTTCATTTCACTACACTTGAGATGGGGGGAAAATTTGACCCATCGGTTTATGTAACCTCTGTTCTTATATGGTTCATTCAGGTTTGAACAGTAGCAGTTATTGTACCACCATCCTGCACTGTAGGTTTGAGCACAGTTTCCTGGAGAGGGATCATTATCCCGGTCAGGTGTTGAGAATGGCATACCATCATTGTTATGAGATGAGCCACATCCAGATCCCTTCATCCCATCACCAGCTGTTCCACTGTATGCTCCAAGATCTAGCCTGTACTTGTGGGCAGCATTGTGAACAGCAATGGAGCTGTAGATGGCATATTTGTGTATTCCTTTGTAGTCGGTCATGTCAATTCTCAACTCGGCAGCACAAACACTGAATGTCAAGCAATTGATCTTCTTCAATCCAAGCCAATGTTCGTACTGTAGATCTCCAAATCCTTCTTCGTAAGCGGTCCAGTTACGATTGAAGTCCAATTGAGCATGTCTTCTTCTCTGGAACACGATCCATTGTCCATTTTTCATGTCACAAAATACTTCGAATGGTTTGGTATTGGGACAGTTTGGTGCAATAGTGTAGACCCCATCTTGAGTACATCCTCTCTGATAGACCTCCTTACAGTCACGAGGTATGGTATGCCCAGATGGTGTACCTGAGAATGAAGTGAATACACTAACCTGACCAGAAGATGTAGTTCTTGCATGATATTTCTAGTCCAGGCGCGTAGCTTAGGGGTTTCCTTGTTGCCCGGAAACCCCCCTTGCTTATGGCCCCTTGTACTGCAGCATGCACAGGCGTTTACTTTGCTGACCACGTGTGAATATTTGTGGGCCACGTGTGAATAAATCTAGACCACGTGTAGTACGTGCGGCGAAATGAAGCGTTCTTTACTAGCTTTCGGATTTGTTCCAGTTTCTAGCGAGTCCACAGCAGAGAAGAGAGCCAAGACTAGCTATAGTAGCGGTACTCCTGAAGTGCCACCACCTTCTAGGATTGGATTGACAACGAAAAAACAACAAAACAATAAAACAAATTGTTTTATTGTTTGGTTGTTTTTTCGTTGTTTATTCACTATGTTGTAGAACTGAACTAAGTAAACTTAGTAAGCTGTTTTATTTCTGTTTACTTTTTGCTTCTGTGCATAATTATATTATTATTGTCAATTACTATGACGTGATTGCCCTTTTCAGAGTGACATGGCACGGTGGTGATGAAAATACTGTGGTTGTATGGCACCCAAAACATTTTCACGCATATGCCTCATATAATATTACAATCATTGGAAACCCCCCACTCAAGTTTCTGGCTACGCCCCTGTAGTCTGTAGTCCTAGTAGATAGCTATCCAGGTGTCCTAGTGTGTAGTGTATAATAGTATGATTGAACTCACATTGTGCATTTGTGGTGTGTGTTCCAGCTAGGATGAATCCAATAGTGAGGATGACTGGTGTGAGTAAATTCTCCATTGTCGTCTTGTGTCAGTAGTTGAAGTAACTGCAGTGACCTCCAATGCAGGTTGATATCTTGTCCACTTGTTGTCTTTCTCCCTTTGAGCTGTTTGTGTTGTTGTAGGTGGTCACTTCTCTTCTTTTATAGCCTTCTCCAAAGGAAGTGTGAGTGTTTGTGGTTAATCTAGTGGTTGCCCATATTAGGGTATACAGCAGTGTGTAATTATTACTGTGGTCAACCTCAGAAATTCTGTTTTGGGTGTTCCTAATAATGAGATACTCATATCTATGGTAATCAAATTACTTGTTACATTATACTTGACCTCACTGAGACTAATTGACCATTTGTGGTAATAACAGAACTTTGTGGTAGACACTAGTTGTCCACAACAATTTATAAACATCATTTCCATGGTTTCTGTGATTCAGTATGGATTCATATACCATGCCTTTTATATTATTGTAATGTGTGTGAAGATTGGTATGCACACGGACGCACACGCACACACACACACACACACATGAACACAATTAATAAACATACATACACATACATGCACACACACAAATGTGTACACACACATATACACACATTCATAAAAAGCACATATTATATAATATTATGTTATACATGCACACCCATGTATACCCCTTAAAACATAAACATATGTATGTACACGCACAAGCATATGCAAGTACACACAAACACAAGCATATGTGCGTGTGTAGTACATATGTATTTGTGTGTGTACACATACATGATAGTATATACTACAATAATTTAACTATTCTTCAGACTCGAGCTCTACAATATATATAGTATAGCAGGTATGTATGTGCGTGTAATAATAATTATTATAATGTACTCACATACTATACTTGTATGTCAAATCTAGCAGCAATTGATAACAATTAGGTGTGTCCACGACGAAAATTATATAGAAGTCAACAATCATAATTTTAATTGATAATCAAATTCATTAAAATGTTGATTGCAAATAATCTGTAATAATGTAATATTAGTTTATGTACACACTTATGTACAGCAACAATAAAAATCATTACAATGAAATTCAACTGGATTACACCTCTCTTCGCCACACTTCACGTGTGCCCAGGGCATCCAACGTGGACGGGGAGGTGCTTCATGCCCCGCGGCCAAGGAGAACATGCCACTCGCCACCATGCCTCAGCTGCTGTTGTCATCTCGCGTGTGTAGTCAACATCAAGCCATCATCCAATGTTAGGGTAGTAGACTGGCTTCTCGGGAGGTCCAGATTTCAGAGCCGTGATCTTTTACGTCAGGCACACCGAGTATCGCGGGCGCCAGTCACCGATGTGGTCCCTTGTGATTTGACAGCTTCATGAGCCCGGAGACCCGAGAATCACGGGTTTACCACCAATCCACGGACCAGAAGACAGAGATGAACTGACTTCACATCGGTAATCATCAGAGTCAGGCCGGCAGGACACACATTAAACAGCACAGCAACTTCCTCAACACGATGACAAGAGACTCCCCGGTAGGGTCCAAAACCTAAACTAGTGTAGCATGTCTGGACCCTACAGTGCCGCGCGTGCGCATACTGTGTGTATAGGAGGGTGTGTGCAAGGTGCAGTGTGTGCAAAGTAAATGTAAAGGCACGGCCTAACTTACGTGCGCCCGAAGGCAATAATAAAGGAAAAAGGGTGGTGAGCAGAGAGCCGTGTGGTTCCGACAACATAGCCTTCGTAGGACCTACTTACAGGACCCCTAGGGGAGACTAGCCGACCATGATCCCAGGCACCGACCGCCTCCGAAGAGGACGGACGCCCAAACCTCGTCCGAGAACACTCGAGAGACCCGACGACTTACAGGAGACCGGGACGTGTGAACTCCATGCGTGATCAAACAGCGAATCGAAGAAGGAGAGGGTAGAACAGCTAACCACGCTTGCGCTCGGGGCACCCCCTCCAATTCGAATCCTCCAGCATCTGCAGCTTCCCCAACACGGATCTACTCACAAAGAAAATGGAGGTGATATACTATATATATATATATATATATATATATATATATAGGACGTATTATATAGGACGTATTATATAGACAATCGTACCGCCGTTTTTCTAAAATTGCAAGCTGATTGGCCGACAAACTCAAGACGTGGGCGTTATTAATTGTTTTATCCCGCCAAATATAACAGGTTTATTGAACTGTTGTAAATTAGTGGGTTATCCCCATTAACTCTATCATGCTCCAACTCAGAACTGAAATGACCAATGGATTGCTCAAGTTTGATATGTGATCAAAAGGAGGATTCCAAGCAATGACTGCCACTGATGAGATGTGTCAAATGCTTCTAGTTTTGAAACTCCACGCTTTAATTCTAGGTCCAGACTCTACACTCTAGAGGTCTAGTCTAGCTAGAATCTTCAATTCTACTCTAGTAGCACTTTGTGCAGAGCCTTATCTTGGATGTGTTTGCTCAAGTTTCTTAGACATGTAATTCTCAATGATCTCTATAATATGTATATTGTGTATGTATTGATGATCATCCTCAAATGCCACAAAATGATGCATATTATAATGCATATGTCTATCAAGATGGTACTCGCAGCTATCTGTATATTGTATGCATTTATTGTATTTAATTTCCATTTTCTTTTATCTACCACATCCATATCCATTGGACCCTAGGTATGGTGTCAGTTCTGTGCGTATCTTCATTGAGGCATACAAATGGTATGGTAGAATAAAATATTCCAACAGAGCTCCTTAATCCACCATACCATGCATGGTACTATAGATTATCGAAAATTTACTGACTGAGTTTGTGTTCATTTTAATTTGATTGAATTTGATGTATTCTGTTGAGATGCAGTTCTGTTAGTGTGAAAGTGAATAAGGAGGGTCCCTTCTTTGTATATGTCCAGCAAATATACATGCATGAATTTTTTGATATTGATAGTTTTGATAGATTCCGTATTTCTTGTGTACACAGACATTCAGAAGTATTTGTAGAAAGGAAATCCACCGTTCATTCAAGCCTTGGGGATATAAGGATAAAATGGTGGTATAGCCTGGGAATGATCGGTAGATGAGCATGACCCCAAATGCAGCAGAAATAAAAAATGAGTGTGCATGTACATGCATGTATAGTTGAATGCATGTGTTAGAAAGAAAAAAAATTAATACATACCAGTTATGATACAACTGGTCATTATAGACATTAATTTTGATGATACAATTCTCACCCTGGTGTCTGGTATGTATTATAGTGAAATATATGCACAGTCTTCTATATCAATCGGAATTAATAACAGCATTTTAGACTGAATATCTTGTGCTATATAATATATTTGACCATAGATCATATTCATAGTTCTATACCATGGTGTGGAAGATCTATGATTTGACAACCATTGCACAGCAAAATCGAATGTCATTAAAATGGCTGCCAGGATCAAGTGCAGCGCCTGGACCAGCCATTGTAGCGATTCTGTGACGTTATTATGACGTCATACATATCAATTACGTCATTTCGGTACTATTTATAGCGTAGTATTAATCATAGCATTAATTATAACTTTAATATACACATTAAATCAACATTAAATGGGATTTATGAATATAATTATCGTTTCGGCGCGTAATTTAAGAGTTCAAGCTGTTTAGAATGTCTTTACTTGATCTTGGCCCTGTTCTTTTTGGTGGCAATGATGGCATAATTTCCTACATGAAAAGTAAGTAGGTATGAATTAACATAATATCATACTATTAGTACAAAACAATAATTACTATGTAGGTAAGCAACTTCTGTCCAGTTCTAAGAACTGCCCTAATTGCAGTACACCAGGCAACCCCCAACCCATGAATTGGGAAACAAGAGGGGATGGGGCAGATGGATATCGATGGAGATGTCCAGTGTCATCCTGCAGGAAATCTGTGGGTATTCGCAAGGGGACCTTCTTTGAAAAGACTGTAATAAGTCTGCAGAAGTGGTTACTCTTGATTTATTGGTGGTCAAGAGAATACCCAGTGAGTGCAGCCATGGAAGAGGCTAAAGTGTCAAAACACACAGCCATTGATGTATACCAATGGCTACGTGAAATTTGCTCATCGAAGTTGTTGGCAATGAGCATTAAATTAGGTGGTGCAAATAAAATTGTACAAATTGACAAGAGTCTTTTCCGCCACAAGCCAAAGGTAAACAAGTGAAATAATTACATTCAATTTGTCCAATAGTGTATCTTTCAATGATCCTACTTTTGCATTCTTGCATGATTAGTATCAAAGAGGTCGTCGGACAACCCAAGAAAAATGGGTTTTCGGTATGGTGGATTGTAGCACATCTCCTGCTCTAGGATACATGGAAACCGTTCCAGATAGGACTGCAACCACCTTGTTGCCGATTATCCAGGCCCACATTCTGCCAGGGACTACAATCCATTCAGATCAGTGGCGGGCCTACCAGAGAGTGCAATCTCTACCAAATGTTTCCCAGTATAGGACAGTCAACCACTCAGTAAATTTTGTCGACCCCCAAACTGGAACGCACACTCAAAACATTGAGTCCTACTGGGCCAGAGTTAAACTAAAGTTCAAAAGAATGAAGGGTGTATACTCCGAACATTTAAACTCGTATTTGGACGAGTTTTTATGGCGAGAAAGACATGGGAAGACCAGTGAGGAGACCTTTAACAACATCATTGCGCATATAGCTGATATTTATCCGGTGTAGGTACAGGTGTAATCAACACAACATAACAAACATACAGCAAAATAACCTGAACAAATCAAAAAGTCATGGAACGATTAAAATCTACAAAAATCAACTTATCTTCCATTTTTCAGTTATTTTATTCCGTGTAACCTTCATAGCCATCTTTTTATACCACCACCTCTTTTTGTGTTGGAGCTACAGCTTCACGAATCTTCACTTTTTTTAGTTTGTCTTCAAGATGACTGAAACACGAGTGAAAATTACTACTGACGCTATTACTATGCTATAAATAGTACCGAAATGACGTAATTGATGCGTATGACGTCATAATGACGTCACAGAATCGCTACAATGGCTGGTCCAGGCGCTGCACTTGATCCGGCTGCCGAATACGATCTAAATCTTGTTCTTCGTTCACCTTGAATCAGACTTCCTCGTTCGACTGTCTTGTGCCTTCGTAGTAGAGGTTTGCTGCCATGGTGTCACTTCTGAGGTCTTTTCTCCACGGAAGCCATCAGGTAAGACTTACTCAGCAAGTTTCTGTTGCCTCATCTGATATTCGCTCGGATACTCTACGGTAACTTAGATCAAATCACTGATGTTGTCAATGTTGTTATTTTACTTGCATATCTGGGAAGATCGATCAATGCGACATCGTCTTTGCGATTGTCGCTTTTGTTCCTACGGTAACACGGAGGAATAGAGTTCTTCTTCTGACGTTATCGTCGTATCGCGCCTCAATTTATTGCGAGTTCACCTCACGATTCCCTCCTCGAACGCACGGTGTGATTCAATACATCCAGGTTCTGCTCAACAATTTAGTACTGTAGAATGTTGGCACCTCACGCACCCACGCACACACACACACACACACACACACACACACACACACACACACACACACACACACACGCATGCACGCACGCACGCGCCAACACACACATGCCCATTAACTGTCATCTGATAGTGTGTGCAGTACAGTATAGAGCTGGCGGCGTCATGCGACATATATGTTTGATAGGTGTCATATGACAGTCACATATCCAATATACGTATACAATTATTATTAATTACACTGTAGTAGAAGTAGTATAATTAGTTATACTCTAAATTAATATTCCTTCATCCAATCATGCATAACGATAAGATTGTAATTTGAAGTGAATATTATTATTGTAGCATCAACCATGTTTGCAATCTAACTGAATGTTCATGACCTAGTGAATTTTATGTGTTTCTCAAGTTCCTAGTTCACACACTACTAGTGAGTATAATGTTGTTTGATGTGTTAGTCTCTGGAACGAAGCTTCATTTCACTACACTTGAGGGTATAGGAGAATGTGTTCCATCTAGATATGTAGCCAATGTTGTTGTATGGTGTGTTCAGTATTGAACATGTGCACTGATTGTACCACCATCCTGCACTGTACTTCTGAGCACAGTTTCCTGACCAGTTATCATTATCCCTGTCAGGTGTTGAGAATGGCATACCATCATTGTTTCCAGGTGACCTACAATCCCAAATCCCGTCACCAGCTGTTCCACTGTATGTTCCAAGATGTATTTCGTACTTGTTGGCAGCATTGTGAACAGCAATGGAGCTGTAGATGGCATATTTGTGTATTCCCTTGTAGTCGGTCATGTCAATTCTCAACTCGGCAGCACAAACACTGAATGTCAAGCAGTGGACCTTCTTCAATCCAAGCCAATGTTCGTACCGTGGATCTCCAAATCCTTCTTCATAATCTGTCCAGTTGCGATTGAAGTCCAAATGAGCATGCCTTCTTCTCTGGAACACGATCCATTGTCCATTTTTCATGTCACAAAATACTTTGAATGATTTGGTATTGGGACAGTTTGGTGCAATAGTGTAGACTCCATCTTGAGTACATCCTCTCTGATAGACCTCCT
The DNA here is from genome assembly GCA_964020155.1 of Chondrilla cf. caribensis. Taxonomy (NCBI): domain Eukaryota; kingdom Metazoa; phylum Porifera; class Demospongiae; order Chondrillida; family Chondrillidae; genus Chondrilla; species Chondrilla cf. caribensis. Next base: position 4,306,396 of record OZ026547.1, read on the forward strand.
TACAGTCCTGAGGTATGGTATCCCCAGATGGCATACCTGAGAATGAAGTGAATACACTAACCTGACCAGTACATGTAGTTCTTGCATGATATTTCTAGTCTGTGGTCCTAGTAGCTAGCTATCCCAGTGTACTAGTGTGTAGTGTATAATAGTATGATTGAACTCACATTGTGCATTTGTGGTGTGTGTTCCAGCTAGGATGAATCCAATAGTGAGGATGACTGGTGCGAATAAATTCTCCATTGTCATCTTGTGTCAGTAGTTGAAGTAACTGCAGTGACCTCCAATGCAGGTTGATATCTTGTCCACTTGTTATCTTTCTCCCTTTGAGCTGTTTGTGTTGTTGTAGGTGGTCACTTCTCTTCTTTTATAGCCCACCACCTGCAGAAGTGTGTGAGCGTGTGGGTCTCAAGAAGACCCATATCTGGTCAAAATTGCAATCTTTCTCCTTTTATGGTCATCTCTCACTGTCTTCAGTAGTTTTATTCTATTTATAGACCTCAGAGTATTATATCCTAGTATGGTATTATAATCACTGTCAACTATGTTGGCAGAGGTTAACAGGTGTCCCCCCTGCAGAAGTGCGTAGGCATGTGGGACATAAAGAGACCATATTTGGTCAAAATTTCTCCTTTTATGGTCATCTGTCACTGTCCTCAGTAGTTGTAGGGTTATTTATAGACCTTGGAGTATTATGTCCTAATATGGTAATATATTGTGTGTTGTGATGTCTGTGCATCTTAACTTCATTATATCTTTATCAATCATCTGATAATAATGTTAATGTGACAGTTATAATGTCTATAAAATTAACTATTGAAAATTGATATTCTCAACTTAAGACTACAATTAACATGAATATCAAATGAAGTCAAATTGTCCCGTTTAGTTTTCTTTCATTTTCCTGTTACTGATGTAGTGGTCACATGTGCACGTGTAAGAGAACTTGTATGTGTGAGCCTATGCATACCTGTACACAGAGGCCATGATATTTGCATATAAATATACACATGAGCACACATACTCAGACCAATGTGTATGTTTTTGATTATTAATTAATTTTCTTCATGATTCTCTCCTCCAAAGAGTGTTTGTACCTAATGTCAGTTCAGTTTGTGAGGATCAGTGTTGTACCACACCCCCTCACCTGTTGTACCACACCCCCTCACCTTCTGGCTTTATTTACCCGCCATTAGTACATGACTCAATCACTAATTTCTACATTATTTGTTGTATGTTGCCATTATTTTTAATGTTGTTGGTGTTTTATGACTGTACATTCTATGGAGCTGATGTATAACTCAAGCATAATTTTGTCATGTGACAGTCACGTGATCAATGTGTTGCACAGGAATTGCTACCATACAACAGCCCTGTCACGTGATAATCACATGACCATTGCTTGATTATATCATGTGGCAGTCACATGACCAACGTAAACTACAGGAAGTATCCTCTTCCTGTCAACATTACTTCCTGTTGTAAGGTCACTTGTGTATAATGTTCATTGTGTGTACATGTGACCTTCCAGCATCATGTACTGTTGATTGTACAATGTGATGTGAAGATTTCTTCATTACAATTAGTTATACACTGAATATTTCTTCATTGCATCATGCATAGCGATATGATTTAAATTTGAAGTAAATTTTATTATAATTATAGCATCAAACATGTTTACAATCTAACTGAGTGTTCATGACCTGGTGAAATGTACGTATGTGTTTCTCAAGTTCCTAGTTCACACACTACTTGTGAGTATATATAATGTTGTTTGATGTGTTAGTCTCTGGAACGAAGCTTCATTTCACTACACTTGAGATATCTGGAGAATGTTTCCCAGCGAGACATGTAACCATTGTTGTTGTATCGTGTGTTCAGTACTGCACATTCACAGTTGTTGTACCACCATCCTGCACTGTAGTCTAGAGCACAGTTTCTTGACCCGTTATCATTATCCCTGTCAGGTGTTGAGAATGGCATACCTTCAAGGTTACGACCTGGTACCCATGTACAAGCCCTCATCATATCACCGGCTGTTCCAGTGTATTTTCCAAGATGAATCTTGTACTTGGTCCTCTCACTCTCTAAAGCAAAATAGTCATAAATGGCATGAGCCTTTCTTCCTGTGTTATCCCCCATATCGATCCTGAGTTCGGCACGACAAGAAGCAGTAGTGAGACAGTGGATCTTCTCATTTCCCAACCAGAACTCCCATTTCAAGTTCCCAAACCCATATTTGTATTCCTCCCAAGTCCTATTGAAGTTTTCCTGTCCATTTCTCCTCCTCTGGAACACGATCCACTGTCCATTGCGCATGTCACAGTAGACTTGGAAGGGCTTCATACATCCAGGGTCAATAGTGTAGACTCCATCTTGAGTACATCCTCTCTGATAGACCTCCTTACAGTCACGAGGTATGGGGTTTCCAGGGTCACCTGTATAATATAGCAATGATCAAATTCTATCCTCAAGTAGTGCATGTGTATGTGTTCATTGTATACAGTGTGTGTGTGTGTGTGTGTGTGTGTGTGTGTGTGTGTGTGTGTGTGTGTGTGTGTGTGTGTGTGTGTGTGTGTGTGTGTGTGTGTGTGTGTGTGTGTTAGTGTGTGTGTGTGTGTGTGTGTGTGTGTGTGTGTGTGTGTGTTTGCGCACACGCACATGTGAGTGGGTTCATTTGTATGCTATTATGTCACATAAAACCACTCCAATCAGTACTGCAAATCATGCATCTCATTTGTATTTGTGTGATAATATTGGTGTTGGTGTATTCTCGTATACATAGTGTGTTCTTTGTATTGATTGGGCAGTCAATGAATTATAATCAAATAGATTAATCACAAGAATTATCTGTGTTTGACAGGAAACTACCCATGCCTTATTACCCATAACATTCACTTGGTTTAATTCATACTAGGAGATCATATGAAAAGTATGCGAAGGATGACTCTGAATACCTCAGGGTCACCTGTATATAGCAATGATCAAATTCCATCCTCAAGTAGTGCATGTGTATGTGTTCATTGTATACAGTGTGTGTGTGTGTGTGTGTGTGTGTGTGTGTGTGTGTGTGTGTGTGTGTGTGTGTGTGTGTGTGTGTGTGTGTGTGTGTGTGTGCACATGTGAGTGGGTTCATTTGTATGCTATTATGTCACATAAAACCACTCCAATCAGTACTGCGAATCATGCATCTCATGACTTTTTGTGTGATAATATTGGTGTTGGTGTATTCTCGTATACATAATGTGTTCTTTGTATTGATTGGGCAGTCAATGAATTATAATCAAATTGATTAATCACAGGAATTATCTGTGTATGACAGGAAACCACCCATGCCTTATTACCCATAACATTCACTTGGTTTGATACATACTAGGAGAGTATATGAAAAGTATGCGAATAATGACTCTCACTGAATATCTCACATCAAGTTTATTAGGTGCTTGGTCTGATAATGTGGGATTGGCTTCAGATTTACCCAGGTAATCACTCCCAATGATTAACTGATTATTCAATCGATTACTGTTGATTGATATTAATTTTGATGCGATAACATGGCAAATTCCCAGCACTCCTTTTCATGTACACATCCAATATATCTCCCATTCCACTATTATCCTAGTGTCCTAGTGTGTAGTGTATAATAGTATGATGAACTCACATTGTGCATTTGTGGTGTGTGTTCCAGCTAGGATGAATCCAATAGTGAGGATGACTGGTGTGAGTAAATTCTCCATTGTCATCTTGTGTCAGTAGTTGAAGTAACTGCAGTGACCTCCAATGCAGGTTGATATCTTGTCCACTTGTTGTCTTTCTCCCTTTGAGCTGTTTGTGTTGTTGTAGGTGGTCACTTCTCTTCTTTTATAGCCCATAATTCCAAATGTGTGTATATTTCATACAGGTCATATTAGGTCTTAAGTTATAAATAGAATCATTAATGATGCAATTTGTTATTGTAACTATTTATAGACCTTCATACATTATTAGCACAACTAGTTATTCTAATACTGCACTGTAATGTCCAGCTGGTCATTCACTCTGTCATGTTCTCCTATTCCTTTTTCTACAATGTGAGCTTCTATGAGAATACATCCAACAGATCAGCATGTTATCAATGCTCCCGAATCCAAATTTCCTTTCCCAACAACAGTTGAAAACATCGCAATCCGAAATCCCTATTCAATGTACCTCAGGCTGGTAGTACATGTATTGTGTGTACATGTACGTACCTCAGGTTGGTGGTATTGTGTGTACATGTACCTCAGGTTGGGGATATTGTGTGTACATGTACCTCAGGTTGGCGGTATTGTGTGTACATGTACCTCAGTTTGGTAGTATTGTGTGTACATGTACCTCCGGTTGATGGTATTGTGTGTACATGTACCTCAGGTTGGTGGTATTGTGTGTACATGTACCTCAGGTTGGTAGTATTGTGTGTACATGTACCTCAGGTTGGTGGTATTGTGTGTACATGTACCTCAGGTTGGTGGTATTGTGTGTACATGTACCTCAGGTTGGTGGTATTGTGTGTACATGTATTTGTCTGTTCCATATTCTTTAAAGACCCTTTGCCTGTAAAGGAGTTTATGATCACTTGCTTGTATCCAGTTACTATAACAATATTGTGCATCTACTATACTAAGTATATAATTTTGTAATGATTGTACAATCATAGGGTTTTTTGGTATATGGGAGGAGGGGTCATGTATTAGCCATAATGACCTTCTCAGTAATATTGACCTACAACGATTTGGAATGTTTTCAATGCCAACAACACAATGCATTGATACAGCAATGCTACAGTTACCACAAAAGTATCTTCATTGTGCACACTTGCTTCCATAGATTTGTCCATCACATATGCAGAATGTCCCATGCAAATGAATGCAATTATTTTGAATTTGAAATCCCACGTTATAGTGTTGTGTGATGTGATTGCATCAGCTTTATTCAGTGATTATTATAATTTATTATAAACAGATGCATCACATGGTTACTATTTTTAGAAGTGAAGTAATAATGATTCTGGCCATGTGCTTTCGAGTATAGAAGTAGTTCCTTTCGCAACGAGTAATATCTCGAAGAATATAGCGTCTACTAGATAAACACTACATGAGTTTTGATCGGTGCTCCATCAGCATCCTTTATAACATAACTTCCATAGATTTGTTCATCTGGTAGAGACCCTCATATGCAAAATGTCCCATGCAAATAGATGCAATTATTTGAATTTGAAATGCTGTGTTTTGATTAGTGCTCCTTCAGCATCACTTATAACATATGACGTTTACGCCACATACAATCCTGTATGTCAGTCATTGACCACCCATCCATACGTTATGTACTATGTATAGTATTATTACCTCTGCATTGTATGCCTGCTGAGAATTTCCTGCTAACACATGAATTTGTGTTATGTATTATTCAATGCTTGAAAATAGTGCAGGATGGGTGATATCCAATAATACTATGCATTGTATGTGATAATGATGCAGTTGAATTAATCTCACAGTACATGCTAAATGAGAGTGTGACTGATATTGAATGGTTTGATGTGGCATGGATCATTGAGGTAAAGTTACTAGAGTCCTACAGTGCTGTGATAGAGAACAATGTGTTGTGTATGTATGCAGGGATAACGGTGAGTGTGGCCTCAGACTATTGTGCTTGAATGAGCTCATTACTGAATGTAAATCTCTAGGAGCTCCAGGTACAGGTCCTCATCATTGGTGTCTTGCGTAGCACACAGTTGCACTTCAATGTCTCCCTCCACTTCCTGTGGTAGAGTACGACAGAACCAGGGCATTCCAGGTTGTGCACAGCAGTTGTTACCAATACCACAACCCTCTCCATCCCACAGAGGGTCATCATCATAAATCTGTCTGTTATCAAATATTCCAGTATTCCCCGACTCACAATAGTAGTGATCACCAACAAATGAAGGAGGAGCTGATCCTGGGTACTTGGCACATGGACAGTTAAAGTGACCATTGTGGTTGAAGTCATCAGAGAGTCCCACAGCATAGGTCCATATGTGCTTTCTAGGAGATCCGTATGTTTTAGACATACCATGAACGTAGTAGGAGTTGATGTCTTTAGGTCCAATGAAGCCATCCGTACTTCCTCTTTGGTACCCGATAGCTTGTCCACACACCTTGTTGTACTTCATTCTGTGAGCAGGGAAGGTAACTGATGAACAGCTAGCACCACCACTTGTAGTCCTAGCACAGAGGTTCTTTGGAGATGTTATCTGCCTCATGCCGGAAGGACAAGTAGCTCCATCTTCAGTCATGTTGATGTATGCAATTCTTGTCCAACCTTTAGAGCCGCAGTGTCAACTGTCCATGTTGCAGTAAACTGGTCTGATAGTTGTAGTCTGTCCCTCTTTGGTTTCCAACCAGTAGGATTGTGAAGGGGCTTTTGGGTTACACTGGTGTATCTGGTAGCACGACCTAGCAGGAGAGTCCTTGGTCACACCCAGTGTACAGGGAGCGTTGATTTGTTCAACTTCTTCTCTGGTTCTATTCTTAATTTCCCTCTTAATGGTTTGTTGAAGCTCCTCCTGTATTGAGTGTTTGAGCTGTTGGGTGTCAGTGAGTGTTAGGGAGAATGTTCCTGGTGGACCTGGTGGTCCTGGTATTCCAGGTACTCCAGGGATGCCATTGGTTCCAGCACAACTGAAAGGTCCTTGTGGAAGTTGGCACTGTGTGTCATTGTTCGGATGGGACTTAGCAAGGATGCACCAACAGAAGTTGATCAGACACAGGAGAAGCAATCATCTGGCAAACATTTTTTCGAAGTTCTTAGTGCAACCAACTCGTTGAGCTGAACTAGCTATTTGCCCTAACTGCACTGGCTTATATAGCAGGTCTGGTGAGAAGAGTCGATGACATTACATTACATACCAATCATGCATAGCAGTATGACGTCACAGTCACAGTATGTACGCACCAGACACACTGACTCCACTGCTAGTGAATGATGTATTGCAGAAGTGGTTTGTGAAACTGGAGGAATATAATTTTCTTTGTCCTATCTCACACTTGATATGTTTCAGTTTACAATAATACCATTATACTTGGTTCCAAATTGATAGTAATTGATTTAGTGATACCTACAGTAAACATAAACCGACCAATGTATTAGGAGCTAATAATGACTTTTTCTGTGAATCTTTGCATAGAGGAAAGCATGATTTTGTAAACAGACATGGAGATGAACTAGACTATCTTTGTATGTATGTACAAGTACCTCAGGTTGGTGGTATTGTGTGTACATGTACCTCAGGTTGGTGGTATTGCGTGTACATGTCCCTCAGTTTCGGTGGTATTGTGTGTACATGTACCTCAGGTTGGTGGTATTGCGTGTACATGTACCTCAGGTTGGTGGTATTGTGTGTACATGTACCTCAGGTTGATGGTATTGTGTGTACATGTACCTCAGGTTGGTAGTATTGTGTGTACATGTACCTCAGGTTGGTAGTATTGTGTGTACGTGTACCTCAGATTTGCAGTATTGGGTGGACATCCACCATGTATGGTATGTCCAACTTGTGTGCACTTAAAATTCAGTGTGCCAAGTTGTCTGCCTAGGTGAACCAGAGTCTTGTGTAGCCGGGCCCTAGTATTGTTTAAAATGGTTGCTGCTGCTCACCTTTTTACCGTAACAAAACCAATTTAAAAGTTGCAGGTAAAAATGAGCCAGGCTGCACAAGACTAGATGAACCATCCCAATCAGTATAGCATAGCAATGATGCTATTTAAAGTACAACATTTGTGAAGTCGTTCATGTGTTCTGAATTGAGAGCTGTGTTCATAGGTGCAGTAATACTTGATTGGGCAGTATATTATGCGTTATGTGAGATATGTGTTCTTGAGAGCTCTGCTTTGTTCAGTGATGAACTGAACAAGTTGTATGAGACTAGAAAATGTATATTGTCATTGTTGTGATGCAGTGATTTGATCTGTCTGTTGTGATGTATTCAACCACTTGGTCAACAGGTCTGTTGGTTGTACATGGGATTACCTTATTGTCCTACAGGCTTGTCCAGTTGTACACTAAGGCAAGTCACATGACAATATCAATCACACCACATCAACAATCATGAGATGATTATAGATGTCCACAATCAATAATTTATTAGTCTAATTAAGTAGTTATGTCTTGCACACGTACATATGTATTAGAAGGATATGTAGTTTAGTGATGTTTACGATAATGTCACTTGTGATGTGTCAGACTTCTTATAATGCGTTTATGTCTCCTCTAATGTTGTTATTGTATTTTGTATAGTTTCTGTTTGTGTGAGTGGAGTCTTGTAACGTTCCATAATCTGTACCTTCTGTCTCCTAAGCAGTGTGTATGTATGTGAAGTAGTGCATTATAGCAAATAGAAGCAACACTCTTATATAGCAATTTTATCTTGTACAAAGCCCTAGCCATTGTATGAAGTTTCTAATCATCGGATGCTCTACTGGTTAAGACATGGTCATTCGGGCAGTATGACACATAAATCCACTCTCCCTTGAGACTTGTCATTTTATATGTCATACTGTCCTGGTGTCCATGTCTTGACCACTAAATAATCCTCACCAAAATAGCATGTACCACTATGTACAGATCTCATGTACTGTGTTGTACATGAGATCTGTACATAGTGTGTAATGTATACTGTACTAACATTATTATTATGCTTATACATACCAAATGTATGTATTGCATTATTATCTGTATGCAATTTGTATGTACATATCCTGTATTGTATTATGCGCAAATCTATATAATAGTATTATGCTACTATTGAAATAGCATGTACAATATGTGTATATTTGTAATGATATTATTATTGTTACAAATCATGTTCCAGTTCCCACATTATCACTTCCTGTAATGAATCTCATTAAATTCACACATCAAAGGTTTACATCATTGATCATAGTACACGTGGTAAATATAAGACAATCTACCTAATATTAGTGTATGTGTAGAGTTAGTTATTGTGTGTGTTTCCATTAATCCTATGATTGCACACAGTGTGTTTAAGACCATTGGTTATTGCATTAGTCTCGAAAGCGTAACTTCATTTGAGCAAACTTCAGAGAAATGTCATTGTTGTGGAAGTGATACCACCGTATTCCTTGATGACCAATCAGTCCACTACGATACACACCATTTAGGTTAGAGTAAGTACAAGATTTGTACCATGCTCCTTCGTAATAAGTAGCACAGTTCCCACCGTTTTGATCATTGTCTCTATCTTTAGTGCTAAACTGCATACCATCGATACTATGTAACGATATGAAGGAATCTCCAGCAGTTCCCGTATATTTTGCTATGTTTAATGTGTAGTTTGTATGTCTGTTGCCAACAGAGAAGAAGGAATATTGCGCATATTTGTAGTTCCCTTGGAAATCCGCTAAATCGACTCTTAGTTCTGTTCTCGGTGCTGCTGAGGTCAAGCAGTGTATATGGTCCAGTCCAAGCCAGAATTCTCTCTTGAGGTTCCCAAATCCAGTGACATAGTCTGCCCAGTTCCTGTAGAAATCCTCAGATCCGTCTCTTCTTCTCTGGAAGACAGTCCACCCTCCGTTCTTCATATCGCAGAAGACACTAAACGGTTTTCCACATCCAGGGTCAATAGTGTAGACTCCATCTTGTCTACATCCTTTGAGATAGGCCTCTCTACATTCTTTAACAGGTGTTGATGGACCTGTGCAAATATACCCAGTACGTATGTAGGATAGAGTAATCACTATATGTGCGGTCCTATATTAAATTGTGTGTGTTGCGTAGTGAGTGAGGTGCTACACAAACATCCATACAAATGTGTATAATCCCGACATTGAGGTATGTATACTGTATATATGTACTCACATTGTCCATATGCTGTAGTAGCTAATAGAAGTATGGCAATAGTTGTTGATCCACAACTAAAGTTGATCATGTTCTTGTTCCTGAGCTGTAACGTTCTCTGTAGTCAGTGTTCTCTTTCTCCTTGATCTCACTTACTTGTTGTTTCTGTGTGTTGAGTGGTGTTCTTTTATAGCAATGGTTAGTGGGTGTGTACATGTGGGAGTGGTAATACTATGACAGTATGATGGTTGCCTTGGTAACACACCTGATGCCACCCTCATTCCTGAGCGAATAGCAAGTGGTGTGTGTAGTGTTTTCAGAAAGTGAATTTTATTGTATTCTTGTGTCTCCAATGATAGGTTTAAGGCTCTTTTATAGCATTGGTTAGTGGGTGTGTACATGTGGGTACACCATTTTATTCAATCATGAGATGTAGCATTTACATACTTCCACAACCAATAAGTCAAATCAAGTAGTTATCTCTTGCACATATCAGAAGGATATGTAGTCTAGTGATTTTTTTCTATAATTTGTTTGTTAATGTGTCAAACTTCTTAATGTGTTTATATATTATGTCTCCTCTAAGATTTTGTGTACATGTACCTCAGGTTGGTAGTATTGTGTGTACATGTACCTCAGGTTGGTGGTATTGTGTGTACATGTACCTCAGGTTGGTGGTATTGTGTGTACATGTACCTCAGGTTTGTGGTATTGTGTCTACATGTACCTCAGGTTGGTAGTAATGTGTGTACATGTACCTCAGGTTGGTGGTATTGTGTGTACATGTACCTCAGGTTGGTGGTATTGTGTGTACATGTACCTCAGGTTGGTGGTATTGTGTGTACATGTACCTCAGGTTGGTGGTATTGTGTGTACATGTACCTCAGGTTGGTGGTATTGTGTGTACATGTACCTCAGGTTGGTGGTATTGTGTGTACATGTACCTCAGGTTGGTGGTATTGTGTGTACATGTACCTCAGGTTGGTGGTATTGTGTTTACATGTACCTCAGGTTGGTGGTATTGTGTGTACATTACCTCAGGTTGGTAGTATTGTGTGTAAACATAACTCAGGTTGGTAGCATTGTTTGTGCATGTACCTCAGGTTTGTAGTATTGTGTGTACATGTACCTCAGGTTGGTGGTATTGTGTTTACATGTACCTCAGGTTGGTAGTATTGTGTGTAAATGTACCTCAGGTTGGTAGCATTGTGTGTAAATGTACCTCAGGTTGGTAGTATTGTGTGTATCATCACACCAGATCACAAGTCATGAGATAATATGATAACACAATATGAGAAGGATATGTATGATTCATAGTTTACGATAATATCACTAGTGATGTGTCAATGGGAATGGGTTCCTGGTATCTTTGAATTAACAGTAACAGTTTCTTTCCAATTGAATATACACCCAAACTCCTCTTATCCTGATGCCTCATATCCGGGCAAGTCCGTGCATTCAATCACACCCCATAAGACTTTCAATGCCCTGGACATCTCACTGCAATGGCTCGAGCCTCATGGCACTGATCCAGCCCATCTCCTACTAGAGAAAAAGTGGCGTGAAATATAATTATTGTAAATATCACTCTTCAGTAAGTACATATTATTACATATTATGTACCTACTGTAAGTTATCTTCCACTGTTCCCTTGAACAATAGCCTGATATTCAATAGCACATGTACTGTTACTGTACATGTGACAGTCAAATTGAATGTAAAATAAAGATAATCCAAATTCCTTCCAGGTCATCTGTATACAATTCATCATTAAGCAAGCATTTACATCACCTCACACACATGGTTGTTTTCTGTGCCGTCACTGTTGAGCTGTTCCAATTTCGATACATTGGTACAAGGTTGTCAACTGACCAATCCAACAACCTTAATTAAGCTCCTGACCTACAACCCTGTAGCCTCCTGTGCCGTCACTATTGTGCTTTTTAATGAAGTGTTCTAAATTGATCGTGTAAAGTATACATATTGGGTAAATTATGGTTATCCTCATAATGTACGCAATACATGACAGTTATTAACTGAGTATGTACTAAGGCAGACAGTATGTAGCTCATAATAGGTATGGACTTTAGCAGTTATTCTGTGTATATAAATGTGCAATGCTGGGTAGGTGTGCAGTGACACCATAGTGCTACAGGGTGTATGTTAGTTTAACTAGTGTCAAATGAGTTTTGCACAGATGGAAGCTAAAATGGTTCTCATTGAGATTATCAAGAATGTTATCATGTTCAGGTTTGTGCTTATACAAGGTGTGTGTGTGTGTATGTGTGTGCATGTATGTATTGGTATGTGTGTGTATATTCAAATGTATGTTGTACGTACATGTACACCTGTATCACCTCTTCATTGCCTTCTCTATACCATCACTAATTTACTGCTTACGTAGTGTTCTGAATTGATCATGCAAAGCACAGACAGTGGCTCAACCGTGGTTTTCCTCATGATGTACCTACATGGTGCTATTGACTGAGCATGTACCATGATAGACACTACGTCACTTGTAGTTGGTACGTAGATATTATGGTATATACGTACGTAATTTATGCTGTAACTGCAGTCATTCTGCCTATGCTGCACTAAGCACATGTTCCTGTACACCATGGACACAATGCTGTACATTGTATGTATGTACATTATTGTCTTACTATTGTAAATCACACAGGTGTCTTAAGTACATAATAACAATCTTATTATTACAATCTGGAAATGGGAATGGGTTCCTGCATGGCATCTTTGAATTAACTGTAACAGTTTCTTTCCAATTGAGTATACACTTAAACTCCTCTTATCCGGATACCCCATATCCGCGCATTCAATCACACCTTGTGAAGGTTTCAATGCCCAGGACATTTCACTGCAATGGCTCAAGTCTCACAGCACTGATCGAGCCCATCTCATACTAGCGAAAAAGTGGCATGAAATATAACTTAATTGTTAGTATCACGCTACAGTAAGTACATAATATACTATATAGTATATAGTATATTATATAGTATAATATTACATACAGTAACAGTACATGTGCTATCAAATATCAGGCTATTGTTCAAGGGAACAGTGGAAGATAACTTACTAAATGTACCTGGTACGTATGTAGGATTGAGTAGTCACTATGTGTGAGGTCCTATATGTATTGGTATGTGATTGTTGTGTAGTGAGTGAGGTGCTACACAATACAGCCATACAATGTGTTATATAATCCAGACATTGAGGTCCATACTATATGTATGGTATATGGTGGACGAACTGAATTTATATGTTCATACATACACCTTTTACTTGTTGTTTCTGTGGGTTGAGTGGTGTTCTTTTATAGCATTGGTTAGTGGGTGTGTACGTGACAGTGTGAGTTGTGTTGTCATGACAGTATTTAGGTTGTCGTGGTAACACACCTGATGTCACTCTTCCTTTTGAAGGAATAACAATTGGTGTGTGTTGTGTTTTCAGAAAGTGAATTTTATTGTATTCTTGTGTCTCCAATGATTTTTTTAGGTTTAAGGTTCTGATTGCTTGCACAGTTTAAGGTGCTGTAAGCAATTTAGGAGTTTATATGGGATAATGTTAAATTGGAATAATATGTTATTCTTGTGGTGTAGTGACCCTGTCTGTCTGTCTAGTTACATTAGAACTTGTAATGTACACAAAACATGTTTACTTGTAATGTTGTTGATGTGTTGAGAAGATCTGTACATGTACTGGTTGGTATTTCTTAGCATTGTAGACTTGGGGTATGTTTCTATTCCAGATTTTATAATCTTTCAGTGAAATTTGCTCTTTCTATATGTTTTACTACATGTATGTGTACACACACAATAAAGCATGTCTCCATGCTCATTTGATTCAACAAAAAATGGTTTCTGGAAGACAGTGGTCTGTCCCCAGCAATTCCACTGTAGCCAGCACTTGTGATCTGTACATATTGTATAGTATATGTACTGTGTTGTACATGAGATCTGTACATACTGTATAGTGTATACTGTGTTGTACATAAGATCTGTACATACTGTACAGTATAATATTATGTTGTGTTGTACATGTGATGTGTACATACTGTACAGTGTATGTTGTGTTGTACATGAAATCTGTACATGCTGTTTGGTGTATACAGTCATACATGAGATCCGTACATACTGTACAATGTACACTATGTTAACCCTTTTACGGTCGCGTTATGATTTTTCGCGGTACTGCTCCCGGTCGCAAGCCACTTTAGTGGCGTAAACATTTTAAGTTGCTGAAACCTTCAGTAAGACACTCATCGACTATTAATTGTTTTTAAAAATGAAAATGATTCCTTTCTCTATCGGTTGGTTTTAAAATTGTACCTCGGCGATATGAAAAGGCTTAGAAACGATGCCGTTTATCGAACGATAATTATACGTAATGATATATAGGAACGCGAACCACATCTCATTTCCTTTTGGTACGTTTAGATGGTAAAAATGAAGCTTATTCGACCTAATTTATTATCGATTGAAGTGTTCATGGTGTAAAAAGGCTTGTTAGCGAACTATATCAAGCAGAAGTCTGGCATAATTCGATAGGCTTTAAGTTCCCGCCATTTTAGTTTTTGCGTTCCGTGACATTTTCCGTGTATTCCTACGTATAACTTCGCATATTGCAATTTTTCTTCACTCAAAACCGACTTTCTATAAATCATATTTGCTTGAAACTGTACAAAAGCCTTTATTTAAATCGCATAAGCTATCCATGATATTCTCAATATAAAATAAACACACATTAATAATACACTCCCGCTGTATACTACTAACAGAGAAGGCGGAGTTTTGCACCAGAGACATTTCCAGCTTCGACATAAGGAAGCCATCAATCAGGAAAAGTGGCAGGCTACGTGAGACTATGCCTGGCAGAGGCTACTGCAGTCATAATAATATTACACACGAGTTTTACCTGAACAAAAGTAGCGATGTACACGAGGAAGGCAACAACGTCAACAATATTTGGGCTTCCCAGATTTCCAGCAGTAAGTGTTAATTTTTAGAACAGCATGTGCCCTGGGTATGCCTAAGTGTGCTAGACATCTCTAGAACTAAGGTTGCCTGATATATAGGGGTTTGCTAACAGTACATAGTATATACTTAGTATAATCTAAAATATCACTGCACAGGTATCACATGTGTACAGTATTATAAAGTTGTCAATAATATTTGGGTTTACCGTTGAGTGATCACTAACATCTGCTTGAAGTGTAGGCAGATCACAAGGTTGCTGCACAATTCACACCTACATATTCATGCATATAGCATAGATCTATGCTAAGCCTTGATCTTTACATCCCAGAATTGCAGCAGTATACAACAGTTTGTGCCCTGTGTGTAAACTAATTACTATGTGTGCTAGAGATCTCTACAACTCTCAACCAAGGTTGGCTGATAGGGACAGTCTAGCTTTGTAGACTATTGTTGGTGTTGAACATATATTATGTCATATTCATGTAATACTGATAATTGTGGCAGCCTTACTCCAAAGAAACACCTATGTCAATCAATGAGACATTGTCAGTGAACAATAGTAGGATAGTTGGTAAGGAATACCAGATTGAGGTACACTCACATGCAAGTCGTTGTGGCATTCTGTAGACAACAAACACAAACAACTTAATGGACCTTGAGCAGGCTGTGTGCATTGAGAGTATATGCATATAAGCATAATACTGTATATGTCTGTCATGATACACATCACTACATTATATCTACTACGTGGAAGTGAGACACGGTTTGAACTATAATAATCAGCTAGTATGGCATTATCAAATATACAATATACTTGAACTAGAAATTATAGTAAATTAGTACTAACTAGATATACAGGCATAGTATATGTAATCTCGAATATCATTGGAGTGTGAAACTGTACAATACTGAACCTTTTCATGGTAATTACCCATTGGCACCATGGACAACAACCACAATTTCAAGGAAATAACAGTAAAAATTAAGTGATAAAGCATCCCATAATATAATCACAGATAACAGAATCACATGCAGATCAACGGACACAGGACATATGATGTAATGGTCTGTGTACTACTTGTCTCATGCCAACCTCATCTATTAGTGTACTTATTATCTGGCGATAATTAAAATCCTCTGCAAAAATGATAAATCGTGGATACATGATAAGGGTAAGGCTTAGACTACTCTATGGTATCACAACAGTTTGTTTACAACTGTCATTTATTATGCTGCACAAAGTACATAACCAACATCAAGGTGTACACAACCTACCAGTAGGTACAACACTCAGTACATACACAACCTACCAGTAGGTATAACACTCAGTACATACACAACCTACCAGTAGGTATAACACTCAGTACATACACAACATACCAGTAGGTATAGCACTCAGTACATACACAACCTACCAGTAGGTATATCACTCAGTACATACACAACCTACCAGTAGGTATAACACTCAGTACATGCACAACCTACCAGTAGGTATAACACTCAGTACATACACAACATACCAGTAGGTATAACATTCAGTACATACACAACCTACCAGTAGGTATAACACTCAGTACATACACAACCTACCAGTAGGTATAACACTCAGTACATACACAACATACCAGTAGGTATAACACTCAGTACATACACAACCTACCAGTAGGTATAACACTCAGTACATACACAACCTACCAGTAGGTATAACAACCAGTACATACACAACCTACCAGTAGGTACAACACTCAGTACATACACAACCTACCAGTAGGTATAACACTCAGTACATACACAACCTACCAGTAGGTATAACACTCAGTACATACACACCCTACCAGTAGGTACAACACTCAGTACATACACAACCTACCAGTAGGTATAACATTCAGTACATACACAACCTACCAGTAGGTACAATACTCAGTACATACACAACCTACCAGTAGGTATAACACTCAGTACATACACAACCTACCAGTAGGTATAACACTCAGTACATACACAACCTACCAGTAGGTATAACACTCAGTACACACACAACCTACCAGTAGGTATAACACTCAGTACATACACAACCTACCAGTAGGTATAACACTCAGTACATACACAACCTACCAGTAGGTATAACACTCAGTGCATACACAATCTACCAGTAGGTATAACACTCAGTACATACGCAACCTACCAGTAGGTATAACACTCATTGTACCATGATGCGTGGACGTTTCCTTTGATGTGGTCAGGTCTCTCAATCGCTAACTACCCCATTACGTATTCATGGGGTGTATAACTTTCTCTCAAGATTTATAACTGACTCTGTTATACACCTTGTTAGTATCATTTGATCACTTATGAGCCGAAATGAAATTTCGCATTAATAGATCGAGCGAGATGGCTAGAGTTTCACTGGAAAGGGACGATCTGATCACTCTCCTACTAAAGACGGTCGGGTTAGGTATCTACTGAATAGAGACATTTGGCCAGGTATCTAGTAGGTAGAGACTGACATGACAGCTTACTTCAAGATTTGTATCTTGTACCAAGCAGCTTGGCTCTCGAAACAATTCAGCCATTCGTATAGCTAACAGTCTTGAAAGTACATTAGGACGGTTAAGAATCGATTTTTCCATATAACTTGAGAGAAAGAACAAGTTAAATGAAGACGGGCGATCAAAACAAGTAACCTACATCCTCAGGCTGCACCTTTGGATGTCTTGCATCATGGTACAAGATAGTTATACAATGGGAACGGAAGTTTAGCGATCAACACCTGAGGGCTCCGCCTTTAGGTGTTTAAATTGCTAAACCTTCTGTTCCCATTGTATAACCTATACGTACATACACAACCTATCAGTAGGTATAACACTCAGTACATACACAACATACCAGTAGGTATAACACTCAGTACATACACAACCTACCAGTAGGTATAACACTCAGTACATACACAACCTACCAGTAGGTATAACACTCAGTACATACACAACCTACCAGTAGGTATAACACTCAGTGCATACATACACAACATACCAGTAGATATAACACTCAGTACATACACAACCTACCAGTAGGTATAACACTCAGTACATACACAACCTACCAGTAGGTATAACACTCAGTACATACACAACCTACCAGTAGGTATAACACTCAGTACATACACAACCTACCAGTAGGTATAACACTCAGTACATACACAACATACCAGTAGGTATAACACTCAGTACATACACAACCTACCAGTAGGTATAACACTCAGTACATACACAACCTACCAGTAGGTATAACACTCAGTACATACTAACTTTGGTGTGAATGGCACACTTGTTATACACAATTTAGTACAGATCCACAGGGATAGTAAACTCCTATGTTGCGTGAGGTAGGTCATAGCTAGCTAACAGTACACATAATACTTAGTATAATCTCAAATATCACTGCATGTATCACATGTGGACAATTATGAAGTAGACTGGAACCTCTCTATTACAAACCTCTGAAATGTGAAAACCTCCATAATAAGGACACCATTCTGTCTCCCAGTGTAGCACTGTAGTGTATCAAATGACCTCTAAATTGAGGAAACCTCTGTAAAAAGGACTAAAAATAAAATCCCCTGTGTGTGTCCTTTATAGAGACTGTTGTCACTGATATAGGCAGATCACAATGTTGTAGAGCAATATAGACCTACATATATAATTAATGCATATGGCATAGATCCATGCTTGATCTTCACTATCCTATATAGATTTGCGGCAGTCAGTGTTGTTTGGTTCATGGAACATAATGTGCTCTGTGTGTGAACTAATTGCTATGTGCTGGACTATCTCTACAACTGGCAACCAAGATTGTCCGATAGGGATAGTCTAGCTTTATAGACAATCGGCCATGTTGAAAATTAAATTTTCTTATATTGTCACATGCCGATATAATACCAATATTTGTGGCAACGTTACTGCAAACAAACCCTATGTCAAACATTAAGCCATGGTCATTGAACAACAGTAGGATAGTTGGCAAGGAATGCCAGATGGAGGTACACTCACATGCAAGCCGTTTGTAGCAAACAACTTAAAGGACCTCGAGCATGCTGTGTGCATTGAGAGTATATGCATATAAGCATAATACTGTATATGACTGTCATGATACACATCACTACATTATATCTACTATGTGGAAGTGAGACACAGTTTGAACTATAATAATCAGCTAGTGTGGCAGTATATAATTTACAGTTTACTAGTAACTAGAAATAGTACAATAATACTAGCTAGATATACAGACATAGCATATGTAATCTCAAATATTACTGGAGTGTGAAACTGTACGATACTGAACTTTTTCATGGTAATTACCCATTGGCACCATGAACAACAACCACGATTTCAAGGAAATAACAGTAAATATTAATTGACAAAGCATCCCATAATGTAATCACAGATAACGGGATCACATGCAGATCAACAGTTACAGGACATAGTATACGCCAAGTACAAAGGTACATCAAGGCGTACACAACCTACAAGTAGGCTTAACACTCAGTACATACATTATCTTTGCTACGTTTATATTTTATATATTGTTTGATGTGTAGGCAGATCACAATGCTGTAGAGCAATTTAGGCCTACATAATATATTCATGCATATGGCATAGACTCCATGCTTGATCTTTACTACTTCAGATTTGCAGCAGTCAGTGTTGATTGGTGTAACATCATGTTCTCTGTGTGTGAACTAATTGCTATGTGATGGACAGTCTCTACAAGTCAACCAGGTTGCCTGAGGGGGACAGTCTAGCTTTCTAGACTATCCGCCATCATGTTGAACATTTCTTATAATATTATTGTCACATGTTGATATACGTAATGACAATAATTGTGGCAGCTGCAAACAAACCCTATGTCAATCATTAAGCCATTGTCATTGTAGGCTAGGTGGCAAGGAATGCCAGATAGAGGTACACTCACCAGCCGTTGTGGCATTCAGTAGTCAACAAACACATACAAGTTAATGGACAGTCGAGCAGGTTGTGTACATGTAGAGTATATGTACATAAGCATAATACTGTATATGACTGTCATGATACACATCACTACATTATATCTACTACATGGAAGTGAGGCATAGTTTGAACTATAATAATCAGCTAGTGTGGCACTGATAATGAACTTTTCATGGCAATTACCCATTGGCACCATGGACCACAACCACAATTTTCAAGGAAATAACAAAAAATTAAGTGACTATGCATCCCATATTCTATTAACAAGAATAAGGATTTTGTTTCAAAAAAGGCTCAAGACCCATAAGCGTAATGAAGTATCCAATGGTGTAATCTATTCATAAAGATCTGAAATTTTAATTCTTCACAAAATTAATAGTCCATGTTGGAACTGGAATCACATGCAGATTAATAGATCCATAGAACAAGTAATGTGATTGTATTTGTACTGCTGTTGCATGACCACCTCATCTACTAATGCACTACATATTGCAGGGCAATCTCATGCATCTACTGGTACACTACCTGTGTCAAGCATGAGAAGCTCATACATTTACGAGTTTACTAATCGTTTTATATATGACAAAATCGATTACAATAACTACGACACTATAAAGGGCAAGGTGGTATATTGAATTTCATTACAAATGGTTATAGGTTTATGCTAAATATGAGATGTTACTATACAACTACCCCAATTATTATTATTATAACTGTCAAATTCAAATACACTAGATATGATTATATATACATGTACAATATCAATAGTTGATACTGTGCCTTATAGGGATGACAGAGAAATATTGTAATAGCAGATACGTACTAGTTAGATACTTGGTGGGATTCCTATCGTATGTCCCAAAAAGTTTACATAGTCAGGTATATGTGATATTATACATATGGTGTGTTGCTGTGTGTGTGCATGCATTCGTGCGTGTGTGTGTATGTGTGTGTTAATCAACAAGTACCCAAACTCCCGCTATTCAAAGAAGGTGGCGCTTTGCACCAAATTGATTTCCAGCTTCCACACAAGGAAGCCATCGATCATGAAATGGGGTAGACTATGCCTAGCAGAGTCTATTGCAGTCATAATAATATTAACACGAACTGTCTTACCTGTACAAAAGTAGCGATGTACATGAGGAAGGCAACAACGTCAACAATATTTGGGCTTACATTTGAGTAATCTGTAAAATCTGCTTGAAGTGTAGGCAGATCACAAGGTTGCTGCACAATTCACTCCTACATATTATATTCATACATATAGCATGGACCTGTGCTTGATCTTTACATCCCAGATTTCCAGCAGTAAGTGTTGATTCTAGAACAGCTTGTGCCCTGGGTGTGAACTAATTACTATGTGTGCTAGAGGTCTCTACAACTCTCAACCAAGGTTGGCTGATAGGGACAGTCTAGCTTTGTAGACTATTGTTGGTGTTGAACATATATTATGTCATATTCATGTAATACTGATAATTGTGGCAGTCTTACTCCAAAGAAACACCTATGTCAATCAATAAGACATTGTCATTAAACAATAGTAGGATAGTTGGCAAGGAATATCAAATTGACGTACACCCACCAGCCGTTGTGGCATTCTGTAGACAACACATGCATGCAAGTTAATGGACCTTGAGCAGGCTGTGTGCATTGAGAGTATATGCATATAAGCATAATACAGTATATGACTGTCACGATACACATCATTACATTATATCTACTACATGGAATTCAAAGTACACTGTTTCAACAATAATAATCAGCTAATGTGGCACTATAAATAATGTACAGTTTACTAGTAACTACAAATAGTAAAAAATACTAGGTAGATATATATGCATAGCATATGTAATCTCAAATATCATGCGGGAAACTGTACAATACTGAACCTTTTCATGGTAATTACCCATTGGCACCATGGACAATAACCACGAGTCAAGGAAATAACAGTAAAAATTAAGTGATAAAGTATCCCATAATCTATTCACAAGAATATGGATTTTGTATCAAAAATGGCTCAAGGCTGAAGTACTGAATTATCCGATGATGTAATCTATTCACAAAGATATGAAATTTTCTTCACAAAATTAATGGTTCATGTTGGAACTGGAATCACATGCAGATTAATAGATCCATAGAACAAGAAATGTGATTGTATTTGTACTGCTGTTGCATGACCACCTCATCTACTAATGCACTACATATTGCAGGGCAATCTCATACATCTACTGGTACACTACCTGTCTCAAGCATGAGAAGCTCATACATTTACGAGTTTACTAATCGTTTTATATATGACAAAATCGATTACAATAACTACGACACTATAAAGGGCAAGGTGGTATATTGAATTTCATTACAAATGGTTATAGGTTTATGCTAAATATGAGATGTTACTATACAACTACCCCAATTATTATTATTATAACTGTCAAATTCAAATACACTAGATATGATTATATATACATGTACAATATCAATAGTTGATACTGTGCCTTATAGGGATGACAGAGAAATATTGTAATAGCAGATACGTACTAGTTAGATACTTGGTGGGATTCCTATCGTATGTCCCAAAAAGTTTACATAGTCAGGTATATGTGATATTATACATATGGTGTGTTGCTGTGTGTGTGCATGCATTCGTGCGTGTGTGTGTATGTGTGTGTTAATCAACAAGTACCCAAACTCCCGCTATTCAAAGAAGGTGGCGCTTTGCACCAAATTGATTTCCAGCTTCCACACAAGGAAGCCATCGATCATGAAATGGGGTAGACTATGCCTAGCAGAGTCTATTGCAGTCATAATAATATTAACACGAACTGTCTTACCTGTACAAAAGTAGCGATGTACATGAGGAAGGCAACAACGTCAACAATATTTGGGCTTACATTTGAGTAATCTGTAAAATCTGCTTGAAGTGTAGGCAGATCACAAGGTTGCTGCACAATTCACTCCTACATATTATATTCATACATATAGCATGGACCTGTGCTTGATCTTTACATCCCAGATTTCCAGCAGTAAGTGTTGATTCTAGAACAGCTTGTGCCCTGGGTGTGAACTAATTACTATGTGTGCTAGAGGTCTCTACAACTCTCAGCCAAGGTTGGCTGATAGGGACAGTCTAGCTTTGTAGACTATTGTTGGTGTTGAACATATATTATGTCATATTCATGTAATACTGATAATTGTGGCAGTCTTACTCCAAAGAAACACCTATGTCAATCAATAAGACATTGTCATTAAACAATAGTAGGATAGTTGGCAAGGAATATCAAATTGACGTACACCCACCAGCCGTTGTGGCATTCTGTAGACAACACATGCATGCAAGTTAATGGACCTTGAGCAGGCTGTGTGCATTGAGAGTATATGCATATAAGCATAATACAGTATATGACTGTCACGATACACATCATTACATTATATCTACTACATGGAATTCAAAGTACACTGTTTCAACAATAATAATCAGCTAATGTGGCACTATAAATAATGTACAGTTTACTAGTAACTACAAATAGTAAAAAATACTAGGTAGATATATATGCATAGCATATGTAATCTCAAATATCACGCGGGAAACTGTACAATACTGAACCTTTTCATGGTAATTACCCATTGGCACCATGGACAATAACCACGAGTCAAGGAAATAACAGTAAAAATTAAGTGATAAAGTATCCCATAATCTATTCACAAGAATATGGATTTTGTATCAAAAATGGCTCAAGGCTGAAGTACTGAATTATCCGATGATGTAATCTATTCACAAAGATATGAAATTTTCTTCACAAAATTAATGGTTCATGTTGGAACTGGAATCACATGCAGATTAATAGATCCATAGAACAAGAAATGTGATTGTATTTGTACTGCTTTTGCATGACCACCTCATCCACTAATGCACTACATATTGCAGGGCAATCTCATGCATCTACTGGTACACTACCTGTCTCAAGCATGAGAAGCTCATACATTTACGAGCATAATAATTGTTACATATATGACAAAATTGTTTACAAAGAAATATATGACTAGTGGCAAAGACTAGGTTTAGGTTAACTTTGAGATGTTACATAATTATACAACTACCCCAATTATATATACCTTTCAAATACAAATACACTCCCACATGATTAATATACATGACTGTACAATATTAATAGTTGATACACTGCCATATAGGGACGACATAGAAATACTGTAATAGCAAATACTTGTATACCTGGTCAAATTCCTATTGTATGTCCAATTAGGATTTTCACATTACTCAAGTATACATGATATACATATTATGTGTATGTGTGTGTGTGTGTGTGTGTGTGTGGTGTGTGTGTGTGTGTGTGTGTGTGTGTGTGGTGTGTGTGTGTGTGTGTGTGTGTGTGTGTGTGTGTGTGTGTGTGTGTGTGTGTGTGTGTTACTCAACATGTACCCCAACTCCTGCTGTTCACCAGTAACAGAGAAGGGGGCGTTTGCACCAGACCCCTTTCCACCTTTGACATAAAGAAGCCATCGATCAGGAAAAGTGGCAGGCTACGCAAGACTGTGCATGCCTGGCAGAGTCTACTGCAGTCATAATAATATTACACACGAGTTTTACCTGAACAAAAGTAGCGATGTATATGTGGAAGACAACACCATTTCCATCATCTCTCCTCTCAGGTTCTTTTTCTGGCGTCCACTGATAGGCATAGGTCTTCAGAACTCGGCGAAATCTTCGAAAAACATTAGGACAAGAAAGGAGTCGGGTAATACTGGACATCTAAGAAATCGCTCATACAGTAAGGAGGGATCTATCCCGATTCTTTCTACCTTAGGAAAAGTAGTAGTCTTCCATGCGGCCATCGTCTTCCAAAGAAACCGTCTCTTCGAATTCCTCGTCTAGTTATAAAACTTTGAGCATAGACGCCCTAGGCGGCAATTACTGGACTTTAGGTTGGACGTATTGTAGCTGTTCATACTTACGTTTATTCTCCAATGCTTTAAATGCTATAACTGATTTGTCTCAGGTACATTAGTTGTTACTATCAGCTGAAACCCACAAATTGTGTAGACAATATCCACGTAACTTAGTGAAGTAATAATTATTGTGCTAACCATAGAAAATTATGGTGTCCAAAAATCACCTTCATCAAATATTAGTCTAGACCCTACTTTTCATCTTCTCGGTCTGAGCATGGTTACACAATACTAGGATATATTATATAGTAGGATTTGAGTAGTCTGGAAGGCTATAACACTTAGTCATCCTTCAATGATATTCTCCTGGTCTTGTGATGAAGTCATTACTTGATTCATGGGACAATTATCATAATCACTCGTGAATGTAGTTCAGGACCTCCCCAGCCCTTGATTTGCGAAGAATTGTGTGACCACTAGAAATTTACACTGAAAACATGCCCTGCTTTGAGTTACACCGATATGATCATGTCATATACACATGCATGTGATGATGGATGTATTCATTCTGAAACATGCCATTGGGCTTTGCAGTAAAATTTAATTCAATCCCATTAAGAGATAATTTAAAGCTTATTTCATAACATCTGAAGCAGCTAAAATGTCTATCATGGACTGAACCTCACTCAGATTCATAACATTTATTCAGCCCACTACATGCACCAAGTGAGTAACCTGAAAGGAATTGATCAAGGAAGAATGAATGGAATTCAGCATAATTTTATCTCCTCCTATTTCATACCATGTATGCAGGCAGTACCGCATAATGTGATAAGTGCTAGTTTACCTTCTCTAATTTTCCTTGAAGAAAGTAGGAAGTGCATGATCATTTAATATCTGATTGCATCCAATAATGATGACGTATTGTTTCGGGATGTAACTTACATTTGATCAAGTCTATAAAAAGCCCTTGTCACTGGACTGCAAGCATTTGCAGAGGAATTTGCTGTCAAAGTGAGCCATATCATGACCATGGTGCTACTGGTATATTGGATGCATTGTGATATAATGTGTCTATTCTTCTCTCTAGTCACACCGTCTGTACTAACTACCGAGGTCATTTTGAAGTACAAAAGGTCCTTACTGAATTATAATTTGAAAGTGAGTAATATATGTATTTTATTTATGACTTACGTACATTGAATTGATCTTACAGACTGTCTTCATTGTCTCCATTGGTTAGTATATTCTGAACAATGTTCTCCCACACCAAATGTTCAATGATGTCGAAAATAAAGTTGCTTTGTATTCAGTATAAATGTCAAAACCACTGGATGTGGAATAGTGCCCTGCTACGACTAGGAACAATGTTACTGCTTCTAGTTGGCTAGTTAGTTAGTTAGTTAGTTAGATTGATTACCTTCAATCTATCTAAATAATTTACTATAGCTGTGTGCAGTTGGCACAATTAAGTAATTTGATATTTCACAGCAATAAGTTCCCGGAATTGGTCTTACATCTCATGAAAACATCCCTTTGCTTCAGATCACAATAACACTATCTTACCATATTTCTGCTTAGCTAATAATATCATCTGATATAATATTCTCTACAAAGTCTGCAATACACCATAGTATATAGGGATATCGAAATGGACAGCCACAATGATGTTCATTTGTAACAGGCATTCAATTGAAATTTCTTGTGTTTTCTTCCCCGTTACAGTTTGGAGAGCTTAACTATGCCATCCTTCATCATGTTGGGATTCCTCATCGTTGCCTTTGCTGCAACAGCCACTATGTGTACTAAGGTGTATGCGATAGATCTTTGGCAATTCGATGTGGGAAATGCAGTTGTGGGCACCTACACTGTTCCAAGTTCTTCTCGCACGAATATAAATCTGCAGGATGGCACTGGGCGCGTTGTTCTTCATGTTGACTACCGCAGAGATTGGACTTACCAAGGCATAAGATGGCAAAACACTATTCTTGTCATCACCGGTAACTTGGATGGAACCTGGAATTGGGGGAATGCAAAGACAATTAAAAATAAGAACTACGTAACTGGAACTGACATAACTTTTAAAATTGTAGCAAAAGATAATGACTTTGAAATTATAGTTAACCATGAGTCAATTACTTCCATTGGTTACATTGTTCCTGTGAACACTATGTCAAGAGCGTATATGGAGACCGAAGCTGCCGATTGTGAGCTCAAATCACTTGGAGTCGAGATATAAGCAAATGAATTTCCAGATAATCAACTCTATTTCAGAATTAACAATTATAATGGTCATTATTTTTTTATCAAACATTTATCTTAAGGTTCCCTTTAGCTGGTGGGAATTATTGAACTCTATTACTCACTTATATTGAACTTATTCATATCTTATTATATTCTGCTAATTGAATTTGCTTTAAAAATGACAAAATGCATGCATTATCAGGGCCCTTTCATGACTTGACGAAGGTAGTGCATGGTATAGGACACAATAAAGCACTCAACCATTATTACTGTAACATTGAACACACTCACTTAGTCTCGACAAAATTGCTACCAGTCTCAACAACTCTTCATGCTTTCTGCAGTAGTTAGTCACCAGGACAATATCCAATATGTGCTTGTCTCCTGGATTGACACAATACAGGAATACTGAAAAGTTTAATTAGATAACGACATGCTACAGAGTGATTCAGAGTTTAATTTGACAATATTCACCTCACATGAAAAGTTACAATAAAAATTTGATATTGAATTGTGTGGTCCTAAACAGGAAGAGTTTTATGATAGTCCAGAGGATCATCCAGGGAGTTGCATATGGTCAGCTATACTACAGTCCATTGGGAACGATTGGACGACATCAAATTAAGGCGCCGAATAACATATATAACTGAGCGTAGCACTCCTTCTTTCCCTGTTGACAAGGAATTTATACGGTTTCCCCTAACATACGTACGCGGACTCAAACACCTAACCGCACACAAACACAAAAGCCACCACACTCGACTAACTCGAAGACAAATACCATGGCCCATAGACACTCCATACATAGTATAGAGTGAATATGGGCCATGTTATCTGTCGTATAGGTAGTATACGTAGTATAGAGTATAGATTGTATATGCATGGCCCATGTACACAGTACTCTTAGACTAGTATTCGTCGTATAGTTAGTATACGTTGTATAGAGTATAGAGCGTCTATGCATGGTCCATGTACACAATACTCTAGTATTCGAACGTTGTTCTTCTTCAATCCAGCGCACGTGCGAGTCCATGGAACACATGATTATTGAAAAATGGCGACCGCTAGACTTGTGGAGGAACGTCTATGTTTTCCACCATCATATAAGGATAAGAGAGCGTCGATGCAGTATCATGCACACATAGGACACAGCACTCACTGAAACGACGGCTCCATTTCTAAGTTCATATAATCCGTGCACAAC